>LQRL01068537.1:0-18419 GCA_001703475.1 Hydroides elegans | reverse complement strand
ATTTGAGTCCCTCGCAAGCTCGGGCCTCAAATGATATGTAGCGGGCTTCAAATGATAAAATGCGGGCTTCAAATGAAAACATCGGGCCTCAAATATCATCAACGCCCGCTAAAACAACGTGATTGGTATATTAAAGAACATTTCTTAATCACCCATAAAAGTCAAATTTACATGATTTTTACAGGCTTCAAAAGTTTAAATAATATATATCCACACATTTACATTATTTACATATACAGTCAAAACAACTCCTAACTTAACAACTCAAACGGCTAAACGATGCAACCCAAACGCGTAAACGAAACTTTTCTAACGGCTAAACGAAACTTCCCAAACGGCTAAACGGCTAAACGGCAAAACGCCTAAACGGCTAAACGCCTAAACGGCTAAACGAAAGGCCATAACTGCTGTGAGGGTATACATGTAGAATTAAAAAAAGCATGCTGTCATTTATCCATATTTCAATATACCTCGATTCAATAAATCAATATTCATAACTCCAGGAAATATATTGCAAATCACAGCAATAATGTTGAAAATGTATATTTTTTTTAACTCTGCGCACACATGTGTGACCCAGCAACGAATGTATAATATTATTCATTAGCTCTTAAAGCGATGACAATAATGAGTACAGAGTATTTATTTCAATATTGTGTATTTGTCCCAGATCTAATTCCATATATTGAATGAGGAGTGAAATCAAGTATTGAATCATTTATGACAACGAGACACAATTTATCAACATATTGGTAAGGCACAATGGTTATATCAAAAGGGAAATGCAGCTATAGATCGCAGATCTCATTTAATAAATCAAGAAGTATTTATTTAATTACGAGATCCCTGACAATTGAACAAGAAAATGTTTTGCATGTGCATTTTGCCTAATAATTTTTCATATGATATTGTATCTGTTGACATACAATACAGAACAACATGCCTAAACGGCTAAACGCCTAAACGGCTAAACGCCTAAACGGCTAAACGGCTAAACGCCTAAACGGCTAAACGCAAATGCGTAAACGAGAAAACGCAAACGAGTAAACGAAACTTTTGAAACGAAAGAAATTGCTATCGATATTTAAGTTAGGAGTTGTGTTGACTGTACATAATTATCATGATTTATCTCCATTGGCCTGTAATAGCTCTAATTTAAGCCTTAACATTAAATTCATCTCCGTTTGTTTTGATTACTCAGTAAAACTCGGTAACGAGTAGACAGAACTGAGTAACGAGTAGCCAAAACTCCGTCGCATGGGTAGGTAAAACTCTGTTTTCACAGTAGCACTATAGCCACAGTGAGTGGGGAGGGACAGTATGTGATTTTTTATTGAATCGACCTGTCACTGTGGTTTGAACCTGTCGCAAGAAAGCAAATTTGAGGCAATATTTAACTAATTAAATGCCGTACGCTGTAAGTGAATGTAATTGATTTATAAAATGATTACTTTGACATCTTAGATGGATCAACATGCATTCCAAAAGATGTTATTTTTTATTTAATCACAATTTTATCCATTTTATTGATTTGATCTCTGATGAAACGCTCATCAATTGAGAAAAGTGATGAAATGAGATGGTATTTTTTATACATCTTATTAATATATATCATAAATGGAAGATGTGAAGATCTTTTCTTGCTTTTTTTAAAACACACATTTCTTCCAATTATGTCCTTATGGGCAACTGAAAAAGCAAACTAAACACATTTTTGGTGTCCTATAATAAAACCATTAAAAGACAGGATTTGTTAGGACAAAAAGGTGAGAAAAAAACGTCCCATGTGGATGGGCCCTTACATCCTTTTGAATTTTGTCATCTTTCAATAATATTTTGTGTCAGTATTTTTCATTTTTCACCGAGGTTGATTCGATATTTTTCACTTTAGGCTATTTTTAAGAAATGATAACACATATGGTCAATCAAAGTTTTGTATGGCTTGTTCAAAATATGTCAATATTTTCATATACTGTAAATGATTGACCATGCTTCAACTTATGACATATGACATTAAAAAGAAAAATATTTCCATAATGACTGAATCGCGTGCAGTCTCTCAATGCTAACCATTGTTTTCTTTAATTTCGTATTCAGAATTTTAATGAGATACTGATATACCTTAAATTAAAACCCAAAATTCCGTGGGAACATTTTCTCAAGAAAAACATCATCAATACCTGCATAAGGTGACATTGCTATAATGTTATTACTATATGTAATAGCTGTAACAGGTGTTTGGTTAAGGTAACATATGGCACCCTAACTTTTTCACGAAAGACCAGCACCCTTTTCCAAAGACACAAACACACTCGGTAAAAAAAAACCGAGGTTTCAAGATCGTGTGTAGAATTCTAGCCTTTCACCCCTCTTTACAACTTGTACGTTAACCAACCAATGAAAATTGGTTTTCATTCTGATATTGTCAACGGGGGTTGTCGCAAAGGGGGTGTGAGGGAGGGGGTTTCCCCTTTGAAGTATGCTGAAGCGTGCGGGGCTCGTTCTTGTATAAAAAGAGGTCTCGTTCCTAGATGTCGACAGAACTGACCATACGGTCGACTTGCTTGTACCAAAGAAGGCTTGTTCAAAAAATAAAATCATTGAAAACTGAAGTTTAAAAAAGCAAAGAAATAATATTGAGAATCAAAATATATAAACTCGTTTAAGTGTGCAAACAGGATAGTGTTATCCAATTGTTAAGATATAAATGTTTGTTGGATCAAACTATCAACGAACGGTGATTTAAATCAATAAAAAATAAGTTCCTGGATATATTGTTAATCTTAAATTTAGAACTGACAAGCAATAACAAATCACGGTTTGGAAAACTGTTTGAAAAAAAACAAAACAACAAAAATGGTGACCGCGCTCAACTCCACATTATCGTCTGCTACAAAAACGCAGACGACCTTTCCCCAAAATATGTACTCACAAGGGTGCGTTTCAGCCGCTCGTCGCGTGAGCAAGAAATATCGCATGGCCGCTCTGCACAAGAAGGAATACCGAAGGCTCAAGAAAGTGCTGCCTAGTGTTAGTGGGAGCCCAAAAGTATCCAAGGTACGTTGTTGACCTTTTTTAATCTAATTTGTAACAGCGGTTCGTTTAAAACGTACTTTCTTTTAATATATGAGTTCTGTTCCTGGACGTCTGGTTGCAAGTTCGTTATAGACTAAAAAGATTAAGGTGGACAATTCGATAAAACCGATGGTTAGCTCCTTTATTATAAAAAGATTTAGTTATCGGAAATCAAATGAAATGTTTAAAATCTGCATATTATATAATAAGTTAATACATTGCTCAAACGTATAAGTTCTCTTAACGCTTTTTCGTCATCTTCAACTATAACAACTAAAACTAAGTATTACCATATGTCTTCTCTTCAACAGGTTGAACTGATAGAGGAAGCCATTCGCTACATTGACTACCTGCATAACGAAATCACCAACCGCTTTTTCCTACGTAAGTTTAAATAATTATTATTTATTGAATAAATCAGACACTGATCATGGTATAAGATGTTCTCACATTACAAACCAGACTTTATTTCGGATTCATTTTATTGGCATTTCTAATTAATTACACATTTTTTATACAAAATACCCAGTCCAAATATATCAACTAAATAGTAACGAAAACGGAAAAGAGTTGGGCGAAAATATTTGTGCAACATAGGAAACATGCCAGCCATCATGTGTTATGTCCGTTAAATAAAAATCACTAGAGCCCTATGGTATTTTACCGCTATTACAAGATAATACCATAATTAAGATGGTTGACGTATATTGTATTTCTCTAAATATGCTTTGATTTGAACATTGCTGCCTATCATTTTCCACTACACTACCCTTTATCAAACCATTTAACGGCATGAGTATTGAAATCACTCAGTATGAGAATATCTTTGTAGTCCTTAAAATCATTTTATCAATAGGGCGCATATGTGGGTAGGATCGAGAATTAACTTGAAGATCAAAGAAAACATTAAATCTTACTTGCTGTGATAAACATGACATTAACTTAGCTATTACCTTACCCATAACACACGCCCGTAAGGTACTTTTTGATATAAATTCAGTAAAAAAAATCAACCTTAAAATGTTGTAATTGGGGCGGAAATTGTATCTCGTAATTCACACATTCGGAGGAATTTGACTTGAAATTGTCGGACTGCCCACAACTATTTTATAAATTCGTTCTATTTTTTATTTTGATTCATCAATCGATTTTGGGGTGTTCTTTATACACATGTGTAATAGAATGCATGGAATTCTGATTCAATTCCTAAATGGTGGCAGATGGTACGACACTTAAAACTGAACACGGAAATGTCATTTAGAAAGAGTTGTTAAACAATGTCCGATATTTCAGTGAAACTTTCACGTTGTTAAAAGTAGCGCGTGCAGCTATTTTGTCAACAACCGTGAAAAATAGTAACTTATGTTCACCTCAAAATTTCGTGCACCTAAATTAATCACTCGTTATTGTGTATAGTTACAGTTTTTGTGAGTTCGACCAACTAAAGTCCCATAATTTAAGTGATTAATTAAATGTCCGTTTCTCAATGTTTCACATCGTGGTTTAGTCTACATAATTGCAAAAGATGGTCTAAACTGGCCATGTGGAACAGTCACAGAAAACTATTTTGCGACGAATGAAAAACTATATAAGTTGTTAAAAATACAGTGGTGACTCTTTCGTTATTCTATCAATCATCGTTAAATCAATGTAATAAAAATGAAAACGATGTATCCAATAGAAATTATACATTAAATTGCAAAGAGTCGATAGATGCAATTAGAAAGAAAACTTGAAACCTATTCCACCAACGGTCTCTTTAATAATATTGTTTATTCAAAATAATAAATGAATATAAAAACCATTAAAAATTATTGATTGGTCATTAACAAACATATTCATCAAAGTATCATTTTCAATAAGCTAACAGGCGCGGATCCAGAAAATGTTGAACAAGGGGGCGCAAACAGTATATATTATCAGACTGAACCGTGAGGGGGGGGGGCGCAAATTTATTTTTTGGTCTTACATATAAGGGCGAACAGGGGGGCGTGCGCCGGGTGCGCCCCCTCTAAATCCGCGCCTGGCTAACAATCTTTCAACTGTATGTCTTTATATGTTACAGAAAGCGGCCAATTCAACCCGGCAGCCCAATCCAGTCCAGTGGCTCCGATCGTCCGCGCTCTCTACCCAGCAAGCCCACCAAACCAGAAAATGCCACCACTGATCCCTGTAACCAACCGGAACCAGTATGGATCAAACGCGAACGTACGGATACGCTTCTAAACCAGCAAACACTGAATCTCATATGAGATTGCGTGAGACTCACACGAATCTCATTGTGTGAGTCTCGCATTGCGAGGCTCACTGTGAGGTCATAAAATCTCACCATTGCCTCACATGATACTATGTTAGCCATCATGAGACTCATCTGATCTTTCTAGTCTCACAACACTCTAACAAGTATCCACGTGTAGTCCTTACGGGATATCACAGATTGGGTCTTACGTGAGATCACTGTGTTGACTGGGAAACAGCTGTAATCGGGATGCCTCATATTTCAGTGTATATTTCTAGCGAGAAAAAAGATGAACTATGCGCATGACTGCATACGAACTGAACCATTGGTATGTGGAGAGACGGAGCATGTTCAATTGTCTTGGAAATATATGATATACAGTCGAAATATATACGTGTGAAATCATCCAAAGACCATGGACGTGCAATATTGTAGATAAATAGAGTTATATGTAAATACATCGTGTAGATATATGCATATTTTTGATAAAATTGTGTATTTGTGTATATTTACACGACCAATGTGTGTGATGTGTCAAATTATGTACATACCATGTAAACTAATCCTTTTAAACTCAATATTTAGCAGTCCTAATGGTAAAAAAAAACTGATTTTTTTTTTGCAACAACAAAAACACCGATAACATCAGATAATCACTTTTCAATTTGATACTTGGGTTCATCAGTAACGATGGAATTACAATATTGCGCAAAATGTAATTTCAGAATTCGTGAACGATTCTTAGACTATTGATAACTTTAGGGTAAAACTAATATTTTTTCTCTCAATTCAATATTCAAAGATTCTACTAGCTTAAACAGTTAATTTACCCAAAAATCCTAACCCCTTAGAATAAAATACATTGAACTAACAAAAAAGACATTGTTTTGTTATTGTACAGTTATACATATGTTAAGTGGGCGGGGCTAGACCTTGCGTTGTTATGGCCGTTGCTGGGACAACAGAGCATCAATATGTTTTGTAAATAAAACTGGTTTTTGCAATTGTATATATATTGAATATGAACTGTTAAGCTGCATTTTTGTTATTACGGTGTTGTATATAATTGTATGCGTACATATTAGCTCAACATGTTCAACAAGTCATATGCTACCATGCCAAAATAAGAAAATGTAATAAAATCAAATTGAAATTTATTTGTTTGATTTCGTATTTATTGATCCTATATGTATTTGTGTGAAGGGTAACTTACATCGACACACAACACTTACAATAATTCGCATGTTATTGACTTTACAGAGGACCACCAATAATTTAGTTTTATGTGAATTTCGTTTTTTTACTTTACTAGAAATGTACTACCGCAAAATGGCCCGGGATTTATATCAACTAATCGAAATAGTTTATTCCACAAATTTACCATTTTTTAATGTCAGCAAAATATGTACGTTCCAACAAAAAATTATAGACATACATGTAGCTGAAATCATCAACAAATTATGTATACTTTTTATTGCAACCACAATTATATGCATTTCCTATTTCATACTCTTTTGTTGTCATCTATCATTCATTAGATTTATCTTAAGAAGTGTCTTTATTATGAGACATAGAAAAAATTGTATATGGTTGATATCTTATTGCTGCGCGTTCACCCGTGACGATTATTTTGCTTAGCCTTCTTTATTTCTAAACACTAGCTCAAATCAAACTTACTTCTAAGCACAACGGATATAAGTACATTCTAGGTTTTATAAGTACATTAGAGTATCAACAATTTATTAAGGGTCATCCGTTGCGAATTACGTCTCCTGCCAGAATGACAATTTCAAACAATGAAACGCTCTTTAGTTATTTTCTTATAATATTAAATTGAAATTCGTAATACTATAGCCCTAGTTGCTACACAGAAGTATTTTATCTTAGAATTCCGCATTTCTTTAGCAAGCATGTTTGTTGAATGCTTTGTTCATTTCTATACACACCCGAGATGATGCTTCAATAATGTTTTCAAAATAAAACTTTTTTTGACCATATATGCACTGAAAACACCCAAACTAACTGTTACAAAAATATATTAAAGAGTATGCTAGTTGAAAAAAATGAAATAAACATGTTAATTGATATATTATCAATAAATAATGAAGAATACCCCACGAGCTATTCCTCACAAAAGGTGTTCCTTTGAGGAACACGTTTTTTAATTATTTCTTTATTTTGTCATAATTCATTAGCACAATTAATCGCAAAATAATTGTTATTGATTGCAATTGTCATACAACCTGTTGTTTGGTTTTCATAATAGGTGATTTGGTTATATTCAACAATCTAATTTTTGCAAAAGGTGTTCCTTTTCGGCTCCAAGCTGGCTAGAAAAGGAGAAACAGCTCTTCTGGCTTGGAAATTTGAACACCTTTTTGCAAAATATTTATGTTCAAACAGAAGTATTTTGTTGTGGTTCGTCTAAGTAAATTTGTTTTAAGGTGATTAAATTACTTTTTGAAAAAATGTTTCGTGAGGTGCCCTTCAATAATTAATATATTGCATGCGTACTTTTTTTTTAAAAAATAAACCAGTGTGTTAAAATATTTATTAACCAATGATGGTCATGCACTCTGTTTTTTTCCTATAATTACCTTATAATATATACTTATGTATCGTACGCCATAAATTCTACAACAATATATTTGCATATAGTTGTTATTTGTAACACTATCAAACAGAATGGGGTTGAACCTCGAAAAGTTGTAGTTTACCACAAAAACGTGTATATATTAAAGTCTCGAGTGTCCTTATTTACAATGAAATACAATATACATGAAAGTAACAGATGGTATTCAAATCCTTACGATCGTGGGAAAGTCAGTCTTAAAAGTTGCAGCAAACATGATAACAATAAAAAAACTAGAAAGGCAATCATGAAATGCATATCTGCGATCTTCTTGAGATGTCTATTCAAATATGAATATTGTAAAAAATAGGCTTATACCTTTAAGGGCATATAAGCTGCTTCCTTTAGACGAAATACATGGGGAATAATGTCCTAAGTATATATATGTACTTAAATTAATTTCGACAAAAATGTAGTTACGATGGTATACCTTTACATGCCAGAATTATTGTCGCTTCATCTTTCAAACGTTAACATAATAGTCTAGAGTAAAAATGTAACGGATGCTAACTGTGTCACTGCGAGCAGAAAGTGAATATTGATTATGCAACAGCGCGCCTTATATTGCTGCCCCCTCTCCTGCACAACTGCCTCTCTATTTATAGAGCGACTTATATAGTGACTCATCACATAAAGCAAGGCTCATTTACTCGATGACGTAACTTTCTCTCTTTTACGTAGCTGTCAATCATTTAAGTTATGAATGTCAACAAATGAACGCGATTTGTCAGTTTAAAGGGGCCTTGACTTGAGTGGCCAATGGGAGGGCCAGAGTGCGTCTCTGTGGTTTTCAGCGAGACACCAAATAATGGTGGTTTCGACAAAGTCATTTTTTCATAAATGCTAAATATCTCGACAATCATATAACAAAGGCTTATCAAAACCATCTATGCTCCATGTCTCATATCTGTTTTATGCTTTTATACATATTGTTTTGTCAAGTTTATCCTATAGCATATAAAAAAGTGTCGGACATAGCATTTTGAAAAAAAAACCTCGACTGATTTTAATACCTGCGAAATTTTCGTAAACGAAAAGATCGCAGATAATAACATTCAATTTTAAGCAGCTTTACCAGATTCCTTTACCGTTCCTTTTGTGTCAATATAATAGTGTATATGTTAGTCTGGATCTTACATAACCTTAATACTATGCGACAAATGTTAGGACACTACCCAGTATTACTTATATTGCACAAAATGCTTCCCATTTTACATGGTTTTTCATTGATTTTGTCTCGTACTATGATTTCGAATAAACCAACAAACATCGTTGATTGCATTACGTACAAAAGAGATCTCAGTTGATCGTTTGATCGAACTACGCATGCATTAGCGTCTGAAAGGGGTCCTTTGTCCATGCTTCGTAGTGTTTATTGCTTGAGTGTTACTTCACACTGTAATATTGTGGACCAGTATGTTGAATACATTGTTCATTAACTTACAATCTCCTCTTAAACAAATATGTGTAAAACAGTGCCTCGATGTAAAATTCAGGGGCGGATATCAAAGGTGGCGGCGGGGGTTGGGGGTGGGGTAGATAGCTGTTTTTTCTCTGTGTTGCATAGTTATATAAACATTTTTTGTTGTCTGATTGAATTGCGTGCTAAAATTTTGAAAATATTTGTGACAAGAATATCCGACAAGAATATACGACAATAATTAATGTAAAAGACAGTTTTTATGTGTTATATCTAATAGTTTCGTATGCATGTATACATAATTCTTAAGTCACATACATAAAGGTTCTGTTTAAACAAATGACGTTATGATAAGATTAAAAACTATGCTTTGAATCACGTTACATTATACCCTCTATTTAAAAAAATCAAATAGGAAATCGGATTGAAATGTCCGCAAATAGACTTGATGTCATACAAACAATTCAACCCTTCTGACACATATGTGAATGATGGGCCACCGATATACTAAACACAGCGTGGTACCCCGTAATATTTTTCAAACAACACTCAGAAAACGTTAAAAATCTTTTTTTGAATTTTACATTTTTATATATATTCCAAAAATATTTACATTTTAAGAAAAGCCCGCCTTTTTCATTAGAAATTTGCAGCAGTAAAAATTTTAAAAATTGCAAAACCAGGAGCTGAGATATAAGCCCTTAAAGTGTACCAAATGCTATGCATAATACTTTAATAAGATCAATAGCAATTGCTCTATTAGATTATATAAATATTTAGATGGCAAAATTTAATTTGTTAAAAAACAAACATTTTTTATATTATAATTACGGGTGGTAAAATAGCATTGCCTGCATTTTGTTTTTATGTTATCAATGAAACTGGCTAACTTAGATTCTCGCTCCATAATTAGATTCTAGCTTTATATAATATTTTATGGAGCATAACTTAGATATTAACCCAACATCACATTTTGCTATTTTGTACAGTTATACATTATGTTAAGTGGTAGGGGCTAAACCCTGTGTTGTTATGGCCGTTGCTGGGACAACAGAGTATCAATACGTTTTGTAAATATTTTTTTTGCAATTGTATATTTATTAAATACGAACTGTTAAGCTGCATTTTTGTATATTACAGCGTTGTATATAGTTTTATTCGTTTATATGGGCACAACATACAGTCGCGCGCATTACTTACTTCTCGTGGTAAACGCTAACCGCTAAACTTTAAACGCACAAACGCTAAACGGTACACGCTAAACGCTAAACGCTAAACCATAACTACCCACAGGTGTTAAAGGTGTATAAAGGACTTCATTATGAGTGTTCATCTTGACCTGTAGAATGCTGTTAAGCTGCATTTTTGTATATTACAACGTTATATATAGTTTCATTCGTTTATATAGGCACAACATACAGCCGCGTGCATTACTTACTTCTCGTGGTAAACACTAACCACTAAATGTTAAACGCACAAACACTAAACGTTACACGCTAAACGCTAAACTTTAAACGCAAAACGGTAGACCACAGCTGACCACAGGTGTGAGGGGTGTATAAAGGACATCATTTTGAGTGGTTATCTTAAACCGTAGAATGCCTTTTTATCAAACGCTAAACGCTAAACGTTAAACGCTAAACGCAAAACATTTAACACACCAGCGCTCAACGTTAAACGCTATATTCTGATTTTGTAAACCCTTAAACGTTAAACGCTAAACGTTAAATAAATCAGGAAGTTAGGACCGCGCGCCACTGTATGATATTTATGTGAATTTACCGTGAAAAGAATGGAAGGTAAAATAAATTTAAATGAAAATAAAATGAGTTTGATTTAAATCTTGTTCATTAACAAGATCCACATGTATACTGCATGTTTAAAATTTTAAATTTGGATTCATAGATAAAACATTGACGAATAGATTTACGATTTGAGAGAACAATCAATTTGATTGTGTAGCTGTGAAAAAAGAAAAATAAGGCGATCCTTTTTTTTCAAAATTGATTTTAACCTAAACATTTCTAAGCAAACATGATAAGGTATGGTCAATGTGTTATGAATACCTTGTCTGAAAAAATATTTACAAGAAAATGCCACAGAAAAGTAGCTGCAAGCAGAAATAAGATCTCATGTGATAAAGATTTCAGGAAATTGTTTAATTCCCTCACAAATCCAAAATGCAATAGGCTATCATCATTGATCGATATACATGTGTATATTCATAAACTGTCTTTACGCGTTTTAGAAACATAATAACCAGTGTAAAACCCACATCGTTGTATAACCTGCACCCCAGAAAAATAAAGAATTATGTTTTGAAATACGATGTATTACCCGCACCGGTATAAAACCAATATATTTAATTTTTGCTTTTCTGTAAATTGCATATTTTACCGTAAAACCAATTACAATGGCCTTTCATCCGTTGATAGTAATTATTCTTACACAATAGAAGAAATAAAGGCATAGCAAAGTGCAAATTCAATAAATCTAATCGTTATTATATTGATTAATCATTACAAACTGTGCCCATATTACTGATGAAAATACAAAATTGAGCGGTATTTGTTTTTGAAATCGGTGTATTACCTACATCTTTGTATAGCACGTACCTGTATGATTCGTATGTAAAATAATTGTATAGCCCACGGGTCATACACCCGTAATCACGGTATGTGTGTCTTTCCCTAAGAAATCAAAGTAAAAGGTAGCTGATGCTTCATTTAAATTTTAATTGAAGAAATCACTGGGTGTTTCCTGCCTTTGCACCCAAAATAATACAAAAATAACTATTACAGAACTTTAATAATAAAGTAGCAAGTACGTTAATTGAAATATGAAATAAACATGTTAAGTGATATATTATCCATGAATAATTAATATTTTGCAAGTGTACTATTTCTTTGAATAAGAGAGTCTGCCATAATATTTATCAACCAATGATATTCATACATCCCGGTTTTTAGATAATTACCTTATAATATATAGTTATATATCGTACGCCATGAATTCTAACTACAACAACATATATGCATATTGTTATTTGTAACACTGCCAAACAGGGAGGAGTTGAACCTCGACAATTTATATTTTACTGCAAAAACGTGTATTAATTGAACGTCTCGAGTATCCTTATTTACAATGAAATACAATGGACATGTAAGTAACAGATGGTATCCAAGTCTCTACGATCGTGGGAAAGTCAATCTACAAAGTTGCAGCAAACATGCTAAAATAACAAGCATTCGATTATTCAAGCAACATTGCGCTTCTTATCATGTTAGTATATTATTGTACGTGTTATTCTTTGCGTTAGAAAGCCAATAACATATGTTACACGAACCCATAAAGTATTCCCCATTTAACATGATTGTGTTTGGTCTTGTATTACATATTGAATATTGAGTAAATCATATAATGATTTAAAAATTATGTTATATAAATATTGCGCAATTAATTAGTGTAGTAGTTTTCCAATTCCATTCAAATCTAATAAACACTAAGCTTTCTACTGGTTAATGTTTTTTTTATTATATTGTTGGTATTTGTTATATATGTAGTACATTTACATTCATACAGACAGCTGTACGTAGACATTACAAAACAAAAACACGACAACACAAAACGCTTCTAATGTACTCTAAGAAAAAATGAAAAGATTCATCGTCATAATCATTTAAAAAATATTCTAATAGCACTAATATGGCTACAGAATTGATTCAAAAAAAGCACTTATAACATTACCCATTGAGATGGGCCGACATATATACGAGAACTGTTAGTCTTTATTTACCATAAGAGATTACCCCCCCCCCCCGACCTGTATGAATAAGCTATTTAATTTTCTGAATTCAACCGAAAATCATATATAAAAACCATCATTCAATTTTGTTTCCCATGCGAGTTGGAACTCCCTTTAATACGAACTTAACATTTTTACCCTTGCTTCGTTCTGAATGAATTTAAAAATAGTTATAATTCTTCAAGCATTTAAGCAGTGGTGATTTGTTTTAATTTTATTTGCATGTAAACCGTTCAAAACAAACTGGTTGAAAGGACACTATAAGAAACTTATATCATTGTCTTTATCGTTATAGAAAAACTAATTTTCATCGTCTTAACATTTTCCTCCTCATCATCATCTTTATCATCATTTTCATCATCATCATCATCATCATCATCATCATCATCACCAGCATCATCATCATCGTCGTCGTCGACGATTTCTAAGATTTAAAACTATCTTTATTTAAATATCCAAGCACATGAAGAGGGTAGCCTCAGGAAAATTTCTCGGGAATGTGTTTCTTATATTATATAATCAAGCGCAAATTTTCACAATTGGGTTATCGGTATTCATCATAGATTTATTTCATTTTAAATAAATGTGATGTTTTAAATCCATTTTTAATGAAACATATACCCAAAATTTCAATCGATTTCATTAACCTAAAGGGGCAATTCACTATATTTTTCATCAAATGTATGTATTTATCACTTATTTAGCTAGCAAAATGAACAGTATTGTCCAGCTAGCAAAGTGAAAAGCTGAGCTTGTTATACAGATATGAATTTCACGTACCCGATACTAACATTACAATTATTCTTTTTTCTGTGCCCGTTAGGCAACATCTCACCGTCGTCTTTGATACTAAATAATGTATTTTCGCTCAAGTATATTGGTTTATATAAAGATGGGTTCAGAAAACACCTAGCAAATTGATATCTCGCAAACAAAATGTGCAATTAAAAGTCATAGTATTTATAAGAATTCAAGACAAAACCGGGGACTGAATGGCAAAAAAAAATACCTTTGTTATGAAATGTTTCAAAGGAACATTTTAAAATATTTTCATACTGAAATCATGAGGAGTTCCGGCAGATCAACTTTTTACTCTGACTTTGAAAACAAAATATGAGCCAATTTAAGGCCTATCAATGAGGTGTAGAGGGAGACCTATGTATCTAAACCAGGGTTCTTCTTGGGAAGGCTCGACGACGCGTTTAAAACGCGCACCCTCAATTCTGGTGCGTTTTTTTCTTGCGTTATATCTGATTCAATTGTTATTTTTCATTTCACTCAAAACCTGCATATCTGGGAAATGGCGGTTCAGCTTTTCCAAAAACCCTGCAGATATGTCGTTTAGTTTATGTGTATGGTTTAGTAAGGAAAAAACAATGATATAAGGGATCCTCCATTAGGTATTCGGGTAAAAAAACATGGATGTATTTGGCACTCAAAACTTTTGTTCTCTCGGGCACAATGCATCAGAAACCTGCAACTAAAGAAGTACACCTAGGTATGTGTCAGATTTCAATAATTATACACCTTAACCCGAATTCGCCTGTTATGTAGGCTCCGATTGACTAACTTCAATAAGGATATTGAATAAAAAATATGCATTTCTAGAGTATTATATATTATATATTATGAATACAAATAGCCAACACGAAACAATAACATTTTTCGGTCACGAAGGCTACTCTAACCATTCGAACATGCGTATTGAATAGGGAGGGTGACAAGTGGTGGATTAGAACATGTTATTTTAAATCCCTGATGATAAATATTGTCGGCCATTTTAGGAGGAGGAATGTGGGTATGTAAGTAAAACCATAAATCACAAAAAAATAAGAGACATGCAAAATTATCTTATATACATACCCCCTCCACCCGTCCCCCTTATTTTGTGTAGGTAAGACTGGCGGTCCATACTTTTGGTCAATTACATGTAGTCTAGATATTTATTTGGGGCTTGATGCTATTTGAAGCCATTTCTTGCGAGAGCAATGCTACTATAAGAGAGGTTGTGCAAAACAATATTTTAGTAATTTTTTCGTTAACGCTTTTCGTAAACTACCTCAGATTGATGCATTTTGTTATTTGTGCAGTGATGTTCATATCTCTATCGGTTCGTTTGTTATATATATTTTTTTTATTTTAGAAAAAATATTCTGCCCAAACTCTCTACTGTCTTTGCTTTTCCTTTTGATATAAATTACTTTGTGAACACAGAGATCAATAATAATGAATTTTGGCTTATTAGTTATATTCGTTAGGGTTATGATTTTAGTTATTGATTGCACCTTAGACCAACCACCCTTGACATTGCGCAAATAATGAAATAAACAAACAAACCTAAAGATGGAATACCAAAATCGTAATCCCGAAAATACATTTTTGCTCAACCTCATACAGGTGGATAACCAGTTTATTTACCGGTGTGCTTTACCGAAAACCAGTTACATTTCACTAAAAGATGGGGCTTCACGATTTGATCAATTTAGACTTATCTATTGATGAAAATCATGCTATAGAAGGTGCAAAGAAAGTATTGGCTAGTTTAAGACCGTCTTGGAAAATTGAAAATGTCAAATTCAAGGTAAGTACTTTAAAAAGCTACTCAGAAGTGAGCGATAAAATAAGATAACGTACTTTGATTTTGCAGAAAAATATGCATAGACATTTATTGACTGATAAACAAATGTTTATTGAATGTCAGTTAATTATTTGATTATACATTGATTTATTTCATAGTGTATGTTTAGAATAATGAATCAGGTAAGTAGTAGCTTTTTAATTCTAATATTTATATATGGATCTTTCGCCGTGAAATTTCGGTACTTCCGGGGTGTTGTCTTTTTATCAATCACATTCTTTGCTTGAAAATCGGGAACGGTTAGGGTAACGGTGACCAACAGAAAATAGTACACACGTCTATACGAGTATGCTGTTTTGTCAGCGTTTTATAACCTTGTTATGTTCAGAAACCGATTGAAGTTAAAGGTATCCGAAATAAATGTGTGCACAATTTCGGGCATCAAAATTGTAACCTGATTGTGCAAGGTGAGTTATACATACATCGCTTCTTGAACGAAGTGATAATTTTAAACGGAGTGTTAATATGGTATTTACTGATGTGGATTCCTGAATTTTCATTCCAGTTTATATCAGAGTTGGCTAACTGCATGATGTTGAGTCGTCGAGAATGCATAAAATATTCTCACTGTTAAAACCACACACACCAACACACATGCAAAAAATGCAAACATCAACGCGCGCCTGAAGCGGTGGCCCGTTTACCAAGGGCTCCCGGAAATATCTGTCGGTTTCTTTTTCGATGCCTCAATTGTGAAAGCCATAAATATATATAATTCTCAAAGCCACTCGAATCACTAATCTCAAGTGATAGTCAGCTATTCGTTGAAAGTCACCATTAAAGAGTGAAATGCATAAGTTTACCAGTTAGACGCGGATTTGTGGATGTACCTGTTAAAAGAGTATTGATGTTATTTGAGTAATGATGCACAGTAGAAGGAAAATCTATGCTCGACAACACTAATCCATTTGGCATCCGGGAAACGTTTATATACAACAAGTGTCGCACTCTGAACCCTGAGAGTTAAGATTAAACACACATTGGGAAATATTTGTAATAGACACAGGTCTATTAGATTTTAAAATTTGATAGACCGATCCAACTTCTGTCAACTTATGAACCGCTTATGTCACACACTGAGTAAGGCCTAATATACTTTTCGCAAAAGTTGCGATGGCATTTTTTTTCTTTCTAGGGTTCGTCCAAAGGAGGCTCGACGACGCGTTGAGAACGCACACCTTCTATTTTGATGCGTTTTGTTCGCAGAGCGTGTTTTATATGGTTCTGTTTTAAATTCGCATCTCACTCGAAAAAAAAACTTTAATTTATAGACCACGAAAATAATCTACGAAATGGTAGTAAAAGTTTTCGAAAATCCTTCAGTTTCTTGATTGACTTGTATTATTGAGTCAGTTAAAGACTTGAGTGAATAAGCAGAAACAATGATATCTATAGGCTAATGACTTTCTACGTTAGGTTTTCGGGTATCTAAAACAGGGATGTAATTGACACTCAAAAATTTTGCGCTCTCGGGCACAATGAATTCAGAAAACTGCACAAATAGGAACAAATGCGCCAAAGTGTATGTCAACTGTGAATAATGATACAACATAAACCAAATTCACCCATTATCTAGGCTCCTATTAACTTACCTATGCCATTTTTGCAAAGCAAGCGCCGAAAGCGCGAGCGATTTTTGAAGGATATTATATCCAAAATATGCATTTCTAAAGTAACTTACAGTTATCCTGAAATGTAGGCACATCCGGTGGAACAAAGGTATAATCATATATAAAAATAAAAAAACTTAAACACGTGTCCAATATTTTCATGCTTTTATTAGGCCCCAACCCCAAAGGTTGGGGGCCTATAGATTCGGGGTGTCCGTCCGTCCGTCTGTCTGTCCGTCTGTCCGTCTGTCCGTCTGTCTGTCATCGATTCTTTTCCAGGCTGTATCTTTGTAACGGATGGTCGTAGAGACCTGGGAATAGGCTCATATGAAAGGTCTTGGTCTGTAGATGTGCCTTTTGACAGTTTCAGCCAGGTTCGGCCACCGGAAATGGCCGAAATTTGCCAAAATGTCCGAAATAAGCGGTTTTTCGAAACATGATCATTTCCAGGCAGTTTCTTTGTAACGGATGGTCGTAGATACCTGGGAATAGGCTCATATGAACGGTCTTGGCCTGTAGATGTGCCTTTTGACAGTTTCAGCCAATTTCGGCCACCGGAAATGGCCGAAATTGGCCAAAATGTCCGAAATAAGCGGTTTTTCGAAACATGATCTTTTCCAGGCTGTTTCTTTGTAACGGATGGTCGTAGAGACCTGGGAATAGGCTCATATGAACGGTCTTGGCCTTTAGATGTGCCTTTTGACAGTTTCGGCCAGGTTCGGCCACCGGAAATGGCCGAAATTTGCCAAAATGTCCGAAACAAGCGGTTTTTCGAAATATGAGCTTTTCCAGGCTGTTTCTTTGTAACGGATGGTCATAGAGACCTGTGAATAGGCTCATATGAAAGGTCTTGGTCTGTAGATGTGCCTTTTGACAGTTTTGGCCATCGGAAATGGCTGAAAATTGGCCAAAATGTCCGAAATAAGCGGTTTTTCGAAACATGAGCTTTTCAAGGCTGTTTCTTTGTAACGGATGGTCGTAGAGACCTGGGAATAGGCTC
>LQRL01068508.1:11568-21977 GCA_001703475.1 Hydroides elegans | reverse complement strand
AGAGAGAGAGAGAGAGAGAGAGAGAGAGAGAGAGAGAGAGAGAGAGAGAGAGAGAGAAAGTCTATTTAAATACTATCCCCTTAAATCAAATAAAACAATTTACACTATATTTTTTTAAGTTGGATCACTTCGATAGATAAGTTTTAGTTAACACAACACACAAGTTAGGTAACAGTTTACTTAGGAGTTTATTGAAGAATGTTTCATCTAAGGATTTACTATATTTAACCTACACAGAAACAAGGCTATAAACGAAATGAGCGACGTGGCGGAAAAGGCATCTAGTTGGTTATGGCTAAGAAGATCCGAAAGCCGATGGGAGCCAAGTAGCTGACATGTCTCGCGTGGGGTTAGCGCAACCCCACGGGCACGGCGGAAAGAGATTGTATGATGATAAAAGTGCCGAAACAGTCAAAGACGTCCGCTTCATCACTGAGGACGAGACATGTGCAGCAGAGAAATGATGCTCTGTACTAGTTAAACACACGTCTTATTAGATTTATTTATACACCTGTTGTATGTTTTGCGATCACGTGACTCATTTTCCTAGATTATGCTTTAGGGAAAAGCCCTCTATCATTTATATACAAAAAATGTCATTTTGCCTCCCTTTTTCTTAGTTACCCATGCACAAATCTTTTCGAAAAATTGACAACATCAATACATATTGACACTTTCTCAGACTATTTATGTCAGAAGCACCATAGCATCTAACAATAAATATATATTCATAATTGAACAAAAAAATATAAAATCACCAAAAGTGACGAAGTTTTTGGAAAAAAATGCCCTTCGAAATCCTCTAATTTTTGTTATGCATCCTATAACATTATACTGTCAGAAAAGAAATGAATGCACATTTTTGTAAAACGTTTGTATAATGGAAGTTGATAACGGGAGTTGATAACCTGATTCATATAATAAATAGCAAAAGCGATTAAATTAGAATACTGTATGCAATACTTTATACCAAACTTTTAACATGTATATGGATAAAGTCAACGGCGTTTTTTATGATGTGATAATTTGAACATATTACATTCATATGCAACATTTTTGGTTGATTAATATGTCGAATGTTTCTTTATTCCTACCGATTCAATTTCGCTCAGTAAAGCTAACAAGTGTTTCTGTGGTGGTAATATTTTTTGTTCCTTTTTTCTTGACTGAGTATTCACTTGTTACTCGTCATTAATGCAATAATTGTGGTTATAAATGTGTAGAGGACTAGTGGTTTATATACCAAGAAGATGTACACTGATACTACAAAGAATCACTGTAACAACAGCAAAACAATGATATAAAATAGTTATCATAATATCTATCCACATTTATCATTGTCAACGAATTATGGAATAGCATGCTTTCAACAAATCAAGGACTATCATAAGGCCGTACGGGGTAAAGAACCGTTTGCTGAAACAATAAGCAGATGAGCTGGCTCATATATTCCTCATCACTTTATAAGCATCAATAACACAAGTTAGAGTACCCGACGAGTTGATAGTGATTTACATCTCTCCTATGCATAAAACTTTTAATCAACTATGTTAAATGCAAGAAAGTTGTTTCAAAATAAGGAAGTACGTTTAGAAAGAGAAAACTAATGTTTTAGTCCTTCTAAGTAAATGTAAAATTCCAAACCAAAATGCGGCATAGAATTTGAGAAGCATATCAACGGCAAGAACCCGAAATTGCAGATTCTATAAAGTAAACAAGAATTCATTTTCACAAAACCATCAAGATAAAACTTATTTTTACAATAGAAATTATTCTCCGCTCATCGCACTTTTATTCCATCGAATCACATTGATGTATACACACAGTTACTTCATGCATATGCTCTACATGCATTTTTTAAATAATGTCATGATCTTTTCTCGAGATAAAAATTCGTTCATACCAAGTAAATATACAATAAATATCTAGTGCTTAATTTATTATTTTTCAGACTTTCTTCGTGTTTCAGGAAACTGTATTATGTTTAGAATGTAAATAGTATAGGTATATGAAAAATACCTTGAATTGCTATTAATGAATAATTTAATCGATGTTAATGTCAATAACAATTCCATCTATAACTTAAACTGTTTGTTTATTTATTTATAAACCATACAACATATTGTTGTCATTTAACGTCAAAATTTATTCTTAATTTTAAACGCCACTAAAAGACTTATATAAATATATTTTTTATAATATTTATCACATATAAATATAGCAAAACATATTAAGAATTAAGGATCAGTAGGAACATGCATGTAAAGGTCTTCTCTAATATCATTTAAGTAAGCAGTTTTGTTCTTAGCATATACAATCTCCTCTATCATCTGCCAATCATTCAATTATAATATGTTTAATGAAATAAAACTATGTTCACATCTTTATTTCAAATTCATCACTTTCAAATATATTATTTCACAATTCAAATTCAATTCAAATTTAGTTTTGATAACTATTTAAGTTGCTTTAAAAGTTCTTTGTCGTCTTATGTATTATAGTATTCTGTATTCTTAGCCATCTGTTTCAATGAACTTTTAGTTACTACGCCGTAAGATACTATGGTGATGACCTATATTATATAGAATTTCCAAATAGCTGTTAGTAAATATAATGCGTAACAAATAAGAATATAATTCAAATGAGAAAAATCATCTGTATATTTAGTATTACTGGGATCGTCATTTGTATAGAAACAAGAGCATGGTTAGTGTATATGACGTTGTTTGTTGAAGTGTTTGTTTAAAAAATCGTTTTTGTATAAGTTTGATGCAACCCCTCTATAAAAAAGACAATCTTTCCTTTTGACATAACTATTGTATTTTGTTTTGTTCAAACATATTTTCTTAAATGTTACAACAATCGAAAACGATTACATCTCTATTCGTCTTATTTGACAACTGAAAGTACAATATCCCTTTTCTCAAACAAAGGCAAAATCGATTTCGATTTATCAAACTCCATTGTAATGTTACCAGATGTGTACTCATTTTGATAAATAGCATTTAACGATTACAAAAGAATGCGGTATGTAATTTTGATCTGCAAACTGATACAGAGAAGAATGGGAATTACATTGCTCATCATACAACTGTGCATTCATTGCATATTATGTAAGTCATATAATCATGTCTATTTTAAGGCATTCCAAATAAGTATTGGTTGATATGGAGTTATAAGATAATGCATGATATACTATTTTATGAAAAATATACATAATAAATTGTTGGTTATCAATCTATGTCTTTTAAAGTGTAAAATGTTTATATAATTGTAATTAATGAATCATTTAAAAACCTTTGAAAAAAAAAACAAATATTTACATTTCGATATTTGTCAGGTATGGAAGAGTGCCCGGATGGTACTACACCTTTAACACTGAACAAAGATGAAGGACAGGATTTTTTCAATGTCACTGTATTCTCAGGAGACTGTGATCGCATACCTTCAGCATTTGCAGGTGAAAATCTATTTTTGTCAAACCTTAATCCATGAAAATGTGTGTCATGTAATATATCATTTTTAAAATATAACCGTTTAACCCTCTTTTATATATTGCATAGATTGCATACGTTTTCCTATAAATTAAAACAAATAAGTTTTTTAGCAGCACAATGTTTAGTGTATTTAATAATTGAAGGATCAACTATGTATCATGCAATAAATCATTTACGAATGTGACCGTTTAAGACCTCTTCATATATTTTGTGGATTTCATCAGTTTGTCATATTTACCCCTATTTAACAAATTTGTGTTCAAGGAGGAAGAGATGCGCTGCAACTATACTCCTAACCCAATGGAGGTTTTATTTGACATAATTGATCTCAATCCTATGTCATCAAATTATCTGCAATCACTTTGTTTCTCCGTGCGACACATACAAAGAGTTGAAATGGATTTAGATGGTTTGCTGGAAATTGAGAATCGCATTGATGCACTTGAAGTACGTACCATTCCCTAAATTTTATTATTTTTGATAATCAAATATTCAGTTGAATCCTTTGTAATAATATAGACTATTTTTTCCTGTAATACATAATCAGCATATATTTTATCTAACAGTTCTCTCCTAAGTACCATTTATAAACAGTTATAAAATTGATAATCGAAATTTAAACACGTATTATTTTATAACTTTCTTAGTTTGTGATCGTAAATACAAGACGATGGACACGAATATGCTTAGAGCCACCTATGATAGGTCAAACATTTGACTACTATCGATGGGGTTTCTTCTTGATTGTCGATTCCATCCCATACAGACGGCTCAAGCTCAGAGATGTTGAACTAAAAGTGTGTAATTTTCAAGTAGATACTGATGAATGCAAAGTAGGGGAACTGTATGAGTATTGCCCATAGCATTTTTCCTATATTTTAAACCAGTCTTAACTCTAAAGTAAATTAGCATATTTAAAATGCCTATAGTGAAGCTATGCCAAAATTGTTTTAATTTATAAGCTTTATTTCATAATAATATTCACAATCATTTAAATGTAAAATAAAATGAAGATCAAATTACATACATGCACCACTTTGAATATAAATGCTATTATTATAAGTTATTAGTTGATTTATAATTTAAATCGAATCATTTTGTTGACTTCTTCCTGGTAAAATGTCTATACATATTGGACAATATCAATTAATAAACAAATATGTTTTTTTTCTTCTGAACTGTTTGATTTTATTATAGAACCATATATAAACGCAAGCGTCAGATAATACAGGTTACAAAACAATAGTTGCTTCTTGAGCCTTTGACAAGAGTGATTTATAATTATACAGTGTCCTCTAACATGATAACAATAAATTATTGTAACTAGTTGGTTAAAACGTATGCATTGAAAATATTGAATTTAAACATTCAAGAGTGTGGTATGCGTACTTGAACGTTAAAAGATGGATTAAAGCCTGGCTGGATTATCTAATTTGCTTAATCTCTAATCTAAAATATAACAGGAAATTGCAGATTCTAATTTCACTATTATATTGATTGTATAATGTTTTTATAATTGTTGCATGGTATAACAATGTCTGACATTGACTAAACAGTAAATAATCTAAAGTTAATTTATGACACCTCACTTGCAAAAGAGAATGGCTTACTTTTTTCCTGCACTTTGACCCTGAAATCGATAGGCTAACAATCAGCGCTCTAACAACTTTCCAAAGAAAAAAAAACGGTATGTGACACCATATCTTTGAGGCTGGAACAAGCCAGACTCTTAATTTCTCCATTTTAAGACTATTCTTATATTGCCCCAAAAATATTTTAAACACTTGCTGTCATGACGCTTTACTGTCGGGCTTGTTTTCTGAATTCATAATTCTTTTTGTGTGCTATATTGGAATTAAGCTAGAAAAAAACGCTCACTCTTTTTGTGATGGCCTATTTGATCTTATATCATATGTTACATTGATTTTAAAACAGATTTAACTTACGAGTATCTGATTCTGTTTTGCATTAAATTAATCAGGAAATGCATGATTTATGAACGTGTTATGAGAATAAAGCACTCGTTAAAGATGAGTACGGTTTGCACATACAATCGAAAGCACCTTTGAACGCTGAATGCATTCCCATAAAATTTCACTTGTTTTCCTTTCATGAAATAAAAACGTAATAGAGGAGATATTGCCAAGGCTTCTTATTTCAATCATTAAATGGTCAATAGAATTTTTATAATCGCTCTGTGGAATCTGAGATAATAGTGCATAGAGTACATAATAATTACTTGATTCTTCAGGGTTGAAGTTAAATAGAAAACTATTAATGTTTTTGTGTAGACTATTAATTAATAAATGATGAATATATTTGTATTTATATTATGAAAAAGATACATTGTTATACATTCATATACCCTGTTGTCATCTTAAAGCGTATCATACCGGTTAGATTGATGTAAACCTGTTCATAAAGGTATGCTTATTATATATCGAGAGAAAATCAGTTGTTTGTCAAAATGAATTGCTCTTATAAAAATGAGTTAAATGAAATATGCAAAGATATAGTGTGTGTGTGAATTAAAACTGTTACTCATGCCTCATGTTAAACATTGTGCTGATGTTGTTATAATGTATGTACTTTTATGGATCCAAGGACAATACATGGAACACTAGAGATGAAAATCTTGAATTACTTTAAGTTGCAGTAAGGACTATCAAAAATGTTTAATATTGAGAGCACGCATATGAAGAAACAAGTTACGATTGAAGTAAGAGATCTTGAAGATGTTAGTATATGTCCCCTTATGTATAATGCATAGAATCCTTTTCTTGGTCTAAATGTTCATATGTTACTTTCTAAAAGCCAAGATATACAGAAATAGAATACTAAATTAATAAAATTCATCAAGTGTGAGCTCTAGAATAAACACACACCAATCAATGTAAGATGTATCATGAATTGAAATAAACCAGTTAATATGATTAGTAATAACCCATTCATTAGTTACCTCAAGTTACCTTATGTTGGTACTGGCTCCAGGTATTTTAGTCCTCTATTGCAAGATCAGAAAATACTTCATTGTTACCAGCTAGTGATTTGCAGTTTAGCTTTTTAGTCATATACATTATCCTGATTATTCCAAAACTTATCGATTCGATTTTTAGATGTTTTGACACTTGGTGCATTTATAACCTATATAGGTAGCGAATTCCGTGGGATGACTACTCTCTAAGTGAAAGACTCGCTTTTTAGTTTTTTTCTGACTTCGCTCCTTCATGATATTCATGATATGGCCTCTTAAAACTCGCGTTGATTCCTCGGCGCGTAACATTAGTGGTGTTGATACATTTCTATCATATAATCCATGCATTATTTTATACACTTCGATCAGCAAAACTTGCTAAGCACCTTTTCAAATTTCCAACAAAATCATATATTTTTATACAGCCTGTGAAATGTGAAATAGATATTATTTGTTGTTATTCGTTAAGGAAAATGTGTTTTACTCTTATCGTCTCTATCAACTTTTTTTCTAAATAGATTACCGGGATATGATAAACGGCATCGAGCCTCACATACAGGAGCTCCAGTATACTGTCGCTATATTTTGCACTTCCGTAACAAGTGTAAACAATCCGAAAATGGCAAGACGGAGGAACCTTGATGAAGTTACGTCGCCTTTATTGGCAGAAGAGGGTAATTCACCACTCCCAAATGAAGAGAAAACAACAACTAAATCTCAACGATACAAACCTAATGACTGGGACCCGGATCTTCCTTACGGAGGAAAAGTATATCTTCCGAGAAAAAAGAAGGATGATCCACTTCATGTTCGACTGATTGAAGTATGTTCCGAATTTTCTTTTTAGGGAATATTATAGGATGTGGAAATGAAGCGTCTCTGCCGGTGTTTTCATTATATAATATTCTGATTTTTTAGGCCCCAACCCTAAAGGTTGGGGTCCTATAGATTTGGGGTGTCTGTCCGTCTGTCATCGATTCTTTTCCAGGCTGTATTTTTGTAACTGATGGTAACAGATAACAGATGATTTATTCTATACACTCAAACATTTACATTTATGTAGTATGATCACTCAACTATTAAAGAAATACAGTTTATACAGTGGATAGAAGGGCAGAGCATGAAGTACAATACTTAGTATATTCGTATAGTATACTAAGTATATTCGTAGGTGGTTAGAGCAGGCATAAGTTAAGCAAATGATTCCTTGTCACCTTTCCAACTGTCGATATCTCAAGAACCGAGAGGCATATAGACTCGATATTTGGCTTAATATGTTATATGAATTTATTACGGACACAATTTACATGGTATGTTTTTGGCTAAACAATCTAGGGAAACAAAGCATACAAGATTTGCGAATATGAAAAAAAATACCAGATCAACTTTTAAAATTAATTGGTCCATACACTTAAATGTGAAAAGTGAAGCGAATTGTATTGTCGTGTTCTGTTTCTACATTCACTTTTGTCTGTGTTACCTGTCCGTATGATTTTAAAGTACTTAATACATGTTTATGACAAATGCCAAAAAATACAAAAATAATAAATGATAAAAAGTAAATCAATAAAATGATAAGTAAATATGACATATTTCATAGCAACATAGATAAGTTTAAAGAAGAATGTAAAAGCCAATAGAAGCTCGGTAGTAAGACGATCTCTACCGATGGAATTCATGGACGACCTAACTATATATGTTCTAAATCATATGAATATTACACGAAAGAGTAAATATAGTGGGCGAGAAGGAAGTTCAACTTCAAGGAACTACTTAGGGTCGTCCTTAGCTAGTTAGCTAAACGACATTTTTACACCTTGGCCAACTATTTTAACGGCGGACGGTGTGGGCTTCGAATTCTATTCGTCTGTCCGTCCGTCTGTTAACATTTGAGATTCAGTTGGTTGTCCGCGACACTTTTGTGATGCCTTTTTCATAGAGTTCTGAAATTTCCCTCAGTGAACGAATATATTTAATATTGCAGATGTGCTCAGTGGAAGGTTATGTTTAATGAGATTATCGAAATTAGGGCCGCCTGAACAAAACCTAGAGAGAATTACGATATTAACCATCAGATCAATGCCGGGTGCACATTGCGGATGGTTTTGGCTGCATCATAGTTTTTACGACGATCACCCACGTTCCAAGGTCGAATTCATAGTACTATGCATACAGCATGAGTTTATAATAGAATACACGTGCAATTTCCACTCGTGCGTCCGGCCCTCGCTTTCGACGCACGCTTTCCGGTAACATCTATTAAATATCGTTAAACAAGTGCGAAGAATATTTTGGCGGCGCGGATGTCGTTTAAAATAACTGACGAAATTTGAGAGCAATACCAACTAGATGAATGGTGTGCTCCTAAAAAAGCACAATTATCTGCAATCTTTTTATTTCCTATATTTGAATATTTTGTTTCAAAATTAACTTAGTTTTTCTCGATAGCTAATGGAATAAGATCTTATTTAATGTTCAATCTTTGATTTGATCTAGAAAAAGGTCAATATTCAGTCAGAATATACATAGCTACTTTGTTATAGCTTAATCAAATAATTGAGTCACAATATAGATGTCATATTTAATTAAAACATAAAGTTACAATAATTGGCTTCAAAGCGCTGTGAGGTACTGGACACGACGAGTATCGATTATGTGTCACAGTGCTTTTATATAGCGAGCCTTGATGGATGACGTCAATGACGTGTGCAGTATAAGAGACACACCCCTGTAAATGAGCCAATAAGGGGCCAGGGATTCCATTCAGTGGTTTCAGCAAGGCGAAGAAAAATGACATTTAAATTTAGGGGTGGGTGTCTTAAAAGTTTAATAACTTCTATACCATTTATAAATTCGTTATCAAAATACTCTATGTTCCACGTTCGATAGCTCTTTTATATTAATGTTTATATATAAGGGTGTGTTATGATTTGTAATATATAGAAAATCGAATTGAATTTTATCGGTTGATTGCAATATCTGCATATTTTCGTAAACGAAAAGATTGCAGATAATTATGAACGTTAACGAATAAGATAAATCCCCCGTTTAAACTGACATTTAATTGTGGGTATTTTACAATTTGTTTTATTAGTGAAGGTTTTATTCATTTTGTAAGCTTATAAAGTGTCACAGAATAAACATTCATGTATATGACACTATTATTATCCCCCGTGAAAACGAGGGGATATAGGGTTGAGCTTGTCCGTCTGTCCGTCTGTCCCGCTTGAGATAGGGTACTTTATGCACGCGAGTTGGGTATGAAGGAGTTGAGCTAGAGCTTTGAGATTTTATACAAAAATAAACCAAGGTCTGAAGTCGTGCCTCGTCAAGGTCTCATCTCGATCGGTTGAAAATTGCCGATTCTGGATCACTTTAAAAATTGTCGATTTTAAACTTTTTTTTTCAGATGTTAAGCACTTTGTGCACGCGAGTTGGGTATGAAGGAGTTGTGCTACAGCTTTCAAATTTTATACACGCAGGCTTCCCAGCGGAACCTTTTAAACCTTTTAAAACCTTTTTTTTTCGAGCGAACCTTTTTTTCAGCAAAAAAAACCTTTTAAAACCTTTTAAACCTTTTTTTTTTAGCAAAAGCAAGATATTTTTTAATATTTTCATTTTTTTTTATATAAAAAATACATTTTTATGTGTTATAAAATCGATTGTTCAAAAATTTTGCTCGCGCCTTCGGCGCTCGCATACCACCAAGACTCTTTAAAATATATTTGTTCGCGCCGTCGGCGCTCGGATATATACTAAATATATAGGCATGGTTTGTTACAAAAAACATCTTAGATCGGGTCAGTATCAATCTTGGATCAGGGAAAATCAGTACAAAATCAGGGAATTCGAAACTGACTGGAGACTGGTCACCTTGTAGGATTTGCCTCTGCCTGGTCGTTCATCCGTCCCTCACCCTTAGCGTGCGCGCGGCGTAT
>LQRL01068502.1:11795-24008 GCA_001703475.1 Hydroides elegans | reverse complement strand
GCTGAGGTCAGTTTACCGAGCCCCCCAAAAAGCGATAATTACAGAAGGTGAGAAAAGATACTTGTTTGACAGAAGAGCATTAAAGCGTGAAAGAAAAACATACAGATGCCACCTATGCTTGGGCGACATAAAAACCAATAATACTACATGTATTATTAAAACATTAACTATTTCCATAGCCACTCGCTATTTTCTCCATTTTTATTTTTATTTCCAACCTACCACGCCTTGCGATTTTATGAACAAATAGAGCAGTTACAATCGCTAGACAGTGCAATAGAATTTTATTGCATAAAAATAGTCCGTAAAGCCGTCCTATGTATCAATCACTACACACAGTTCTTAACAAAAAATCAGGGAAAACCGATCATGTGACTTTTAAGATACTTTATAGAGTTCATATATGCAATAACACAGATGAGGTATCAGGACAACCCACCCAAAAATCAACTCACACAAATAAAAATCGGTCAACTTACCCAAATTATTGGATAACTCACCCAAGATTTTGATCAACTCACCCAAGTTTTTGATCACTCACCCAAGTTTTTTTTGGACGACTCACACATTTTTTTTTTGGACAACTCATCCAATTTTTTTATCACATAATAAAACAAAATATCACGTTCTTCTCATTTAATTGGCACTGATATCCATAAATTTACATATATCAATATATATATGTTTTCAGCATTCGATATTACAGCGATATTTTATTGCGTAAAATAATATAAACGTATGTGCACCTGCATTGGGAGCGCAAAGTCCTTAATAGAAATCTAAAATGCATTGTTTCTTGTTTTTTTTTATTAAGTGTATGTAAAGCATACATTTGATATTAAAATATTCAAACGCGAAATTAGTTTCCGAGGTATTCTGTTAATTGTTAAAACTTGGGTGAGTTGTCTAAAAACTTGGTTGAGTTGACCAATCTATTTGGGTGAGTTGGTCACAACTTGGGTGAGTTGTCTGACATCCCACAGATGATATCCATATGTGTATCATCTGAGTGTATATATTCTAAGTGTATATACACTTAGAATCTGCTTCTATAATGTTTCTATCACAGCGATTTTTGTTAATAAGAAAATATATATCATTTCGTAAAAAAACATGTCAGGGTACATTTTTTAATATCAAAAGAATACTACTACAGTAACGACACGCGCCCCTCCGTTCGCTCTTATATACATGACATTATACAAACAATATTGGCATCCACGTTCTGCGCTTTATGGTCTTCTTCATCCACTTCAGCATCAATTTAGAGTTTTGTTTGAATGGTTGAATACGCAAAATCATGATCAATATCAAAACTCAGCTTTTGTAACTTTGAGAGATAATCTAAAAACAAACTTCTGAGAATAATAAAATGACTACATTTGCTGTAATGAGCAGACACAAAAAGTGATTTATATGAGTGCATTTATTTCTTCTCAAAATGGATTAGACGTGTTTCGTCACAATGTTTATGTTGCAGGGTGTCACTGATATCGGGGTATCTATAGATATCCGGAGCCATCAAGTTAATCATTCTAACTAAGTTAGGGTAGCTATAGTTAACATGATTATTTCCAGGGCTACTAAAGTCAACATGTATTTACGACTTCAAAAGATTAAGAATATAATGACTAAAAAAAAAAAGAAACAAATCAAGCAAGTTTGAAAAAGATTTTGAAAAAAAGATGGCGTGTTTCCCTTTATCCATGCCAACATTGTTCAAAATTGTTGAGCACATTGGTCATCTAAAAATGCACAGTTTCGATTCTGATGACAGATCTAAATGAGTCAAGGCAATTGTTAAGGAATGGGTTGATAGTAGACCTAATGTATGCTTTATTGTGGAAAAAGACCACTATCATTAGCATCACATGCTTTAATATAATGTTCTGAATTTCGTAATAATTTTCTGTGTATTTAACTATAGGTGCATCTTTCAACTTTATTTTGCCTACTTTCATCCCATTTTCATATTTTGTTCAGCTAATAATTACATGATGATGATTAATTATTCAAATTAGAATTAATTGGTTGAGGAATAATTCTTTAAATGAGAATTTAATTGGTTAGACCCCCAACAGCCTGTCCGGTTTATTGTGGATATATAAATAGTCTATATGTATTCCAAAGGCCAACTAAAGAGAAAAATAAAAATGAATGCTATTGCTTTGGAAAAAAAGTTGAAAAATAAAATAAATCTATCAAATAAATCTAATAATTGGCTTTTGACGGTTTGATTTCAGAAACAGACGTTGAAATAGATATGTAAAACTCAGGAAAGAAAATGTGAATATTCTAGGAACATGTTTATTTGACCATATTTCTATTATTACGTGAAACACCATTATGGATCTTTGGGTGTTTGGGGAACAATTGATCAAATTCATTGTATATTTTCCATATTCCTTTGTTTTGGTAAAATAGACCTTGGTCAATGTATGTAACAAAGTTGTAAAACAAATGACGCTTTTTGCGCTTCAAATGCGTGGTTTTAACTTTAATTGTCACATTGAACATCCATCTTGACGTTTTTGTAACACGAGCATTTTTCATTAGACGAAAAGGTCATAACAAGAAGGGAAAGTGATATCATTAACAAACATGCATTTTTCTCCACACTAGAGCTACCAGGTGAATTGCATTCAATCTGGTCGCAACACCACTGAACTAACGAAGGACTCGCGGATCGGGGCGTGTATGTCACATGACTAGATTGATGGATTCCTTGTACAAAGAAACTAAGTAGATTTTTGATGTTTTGAGAATTAAAAAAACGCATGGTCTGACATATGACGAGTTTTTTTTACCGATTTTTATCGCAAAAATCTTGCGTATGATTGATCTAAAAGTAAAATTTTAATTGTAATTTTTCATGAATCAGGAGTCGTGTGAGGCATTTTTTAATATATATGCAAAACTAGTTTTGACTCAGAACCTCATTGCACGGAATCCTTCGATTGATATACCAAATGGGGACAAAATGGGCCTATTCCCTTATAGATGGCACATTTCAATTTGCTCCTTTATCAAATTAGATTCAAAGATTACGCACATGAGTAGATCACATGACATGAAGATGAGATATTTTTTCACAAAGGTGAAACCACAGTGTATAGAAGTGGACCCGCAAAGATTGTCCTAATTTCATGAAATATTTTTTGGTTTTGATTCACAACTTTCTCATTTATTAATGAATATTAACGATACATTTACACAATCTAGATGGATTATTTAGCTATGGATTTCATTATATGAAAAACTGTAATGCTAATTTAAATTGCACGATATTTGACTTTTAAAAATCGTACTCTTTGTACAGAGCGCCCGAAATTCTTGTCCTAATTGGTGTATTTGATAAATGTTCAACCCATATTGACTCGATTCGAGCAGGACTGGTCAGTATAAATTAGTTTTTTTTTCATTCAATGTATTTACAAATGGCCCTGAGCAAAAAGACTCATTCATTTAAAAAAGAATACATACAAATCAAAATATAAAACATAAATAATCATATCTTTTTTTAAAAAATATCATACATATAACAATATTTGACAAATAGCTAAAGTCACAATGAGTACATCGCTTTAGCATTCACAGGATTGAGACCCCATAAAAGACAGAATGCCTATAAGCGCCTTATATGGTATTTAATTGTCACATAATAATCAATATAAATGCCCGTTTCATGCAAGTATTGGTCGCTTAGAAACGGTTTTTATGGCAATATACATGTATAACCACATAAAACAAAACAATTAGTTAGCAGATACGTGCCGAGTAATTCGCGCTTTACGACGCGTTTAGTTATTATAGTCTATATAGGAACCCTATTAAATAGAATCTGTGTGGAAAAAATACTTAATTGTTTAAATATTGAATTATCAAAGCTTAACATAGATTCAAATTATTTTAAATGTCAATATCTAGTCGCAATAGATTCTGATACTGATTGCTGTTATTTGGCAGTGAACTGTTTCTTGATAATGTATATGATACTTCATACATATAAAAGTTTTTTTGTCCATCGATTTATAAATAAGCATTCAGGTATCTCATATAATTATTCCTTCTATATTCGTATTTTCTTTTGCAAATCAAAGTTCAAACTTCGTTTCGATACATTTAAACACGAATACGAACCCTTTGCATATTCATTCACAGCTCCTTATATCATATATTTGTTATAAAACAACTTTTTCAAAAAATAGGACAAGAATTTCGGGCGCTCTGTACGAAGAGTACGATTTTTGAAAGTCGAATATCGAGCAATTCTAATCAGAATTTCAGCTTTAAATATAATCAAATCCATAGTTGAATAATCCATCTAGATTGTGTAAAAGTATAGTAAATTTTCATTAATAACTGAGAAAGTTGTGAATCAAAACCAAAAATATTTCGTGAAATTAGGACAATCTTTGCGGGTCAACGTCTATGTTTAAGTGACATTGTGAACCGACGGCCTTTGTTGTATTGATATAGCTTTGTTATTTAAGTTTTTATGCGCAAAATCTGCAATTAATTTCATATTTAATGGTAGACCTGAAAAGTGTTAGCTTGAATAATTTTCAATAATTTGAATACGCTTATGAATATATATATTTTTTTGAAATGATGTTCTCGGCTGATCTTAATGCAATTATCTTCTACAAAGCAGGATGAACAACTTGCTACTCATACTGATCATATTCATGAAAAAGATGACGCAAAGTGCACATATATTTTTTAATTAATAACATGCGGAGATTGCATTTTCATTATTAATATAAATATTTCCAAATGACGTAAGAAATGATAAGGAGATATAATTCAACTGATCAAAAAAAAAAAAAAGAATCAACATCCAGTATTTGATTCGAGATATTTGTAATTCGTGTTGAACATATGAAAGAAACAATAGAATACCGAATTTTAAAACAATTTATTTTGAGGTCCGAGCCAAATTTTGAAAATAATAGTCATTTGAGAGGCAGCTGAAAATATTCAATTTATATGGTATATTGAAATGCATTTAAACGGTGTTAACCAATACAGTGTTGTAATGAAACTAATTCATCCCTTTACATTACTTTAACAATAAATCATAAATGCAGTTGAAAAATATTTTTGATCAATAAATAGGCAAGCTTGTCTATTGCTTAGATAAACACTGAGTAGTCTATTAATCTTGCTTATACCTATTTTTCTTATATTAATGATATCCTAAATTTATTTACTGAATTAATTTTAAATCAATTAGCTTACACAATAAATTTGTGTTCTAGAACTGATAAAAATTGTTTAAAATAAAATTCTACATCAATGAATTTCGATTAAAAGAATATCTTTTGATTATCAATGAAACGAGGAACTATTTTGATGGATGACGAATAAATTAACAATAATTATTACTAATTAAACATTTTGAATGATTTTAGATACACAATTTCGTATATTAAATGACTTTACAAATCAAATATACTGACGCAAAGTAAAAACGCAAGTGTAAATTCAAACTGTTGTATCTCAAAAAGTAATCAACGCATCATCGTCAAATTTTCACAGAATATTGTTGTAAATGTTGTTAATCCATGACCAAGATATCATTAACATTCAATGTTTAAAACGAACATTAATACACCATTTTTTCCTTTGAAGTCACAATTTTTACCATACAAAATTAGGTATGATATGCTTAAGTCTCGTTTAACTGTATTTTAGCGTAACGTTTGTGGCGTAAGAATTCTTGTTATGATAAATGGAGTTATTTTGGGTCATTTGACGGCGGACCTTTGATTAATTGTGCCGTACAGCTCAATAAATAGGGTACTACCCCGAACTCATCAAAATCACGTTTTCATAACATCTGTTATCAGATTCTCGTTGGAAACATAAGAATGATACTGTTTAGTTTATGTTTTGCTATTCAAAAGTAAATGGACTTATTATTTCGCTTGCGCACGATTATTTGGACGTCGTCCACGTTCATTCAAGAGTCGCGTTTCCACATCCTGTAAGATCGTATCCTATTGTCGCGCTGACAATTTTGCTCTTTCTATCGACTCATCTAGTTGTTATGACTCACTTGACCCAAATTCGCTGCACCGCTTGCATTTTGAAATGGATATCGAGGATGCGATGTTCGCACCAAGCGATCGCAAGTATGCGTATAAAACCTTGTTTGCTCGGGCTATATATTGTACTGCAAATAGCTGGTAAGCTGGCGGTAAGATTTAAATCAAATTACTTAGGATAACACAATAGCTGCCGCTTTTGCGAATGTGAGGATTTCATAATCCTCTATTATCGTCCATGTGATTAATGTTTATATTGGTTACGGTTAGTGAATTAACTATTAACTTGTATTATCGTTCACTTGGGTTTTGTTATATAATTAGTTCATGTTGCAAGTTAGTAAACAGGTGGTTCGGGGAATTTATAAGTTAGTTAGCAGGTGCCGGATGTGACGTCATCGCGGCCGGCGTACTGCGTTACGTCGTCAACGTCGCAGTTGGACCTTTGAATACTGTGGAATAAATACGTAAATTTAGAATTAGTGTTTCTATTTGCGTGTTTCCTACAGTTAAGGGTCCAATCATAGCCAAAATAATATATACAATTACATACAAAATACAGATAACGATTATCATCACACGAATGTTTTTTTGCAAAACATCATTTTCTAGCATATCGATATTTGGCCATCTGTCACGTTCATGAAGTTGTGGCGTTGCGATCGGTGTATAATTTGATTTCAATCTTTTTGCTAACTTTCCGATTTTCCTTTCGCTTGCATTCCATGAGGATTTTGAGGAGTTTGTGGCGATCAAAATACTCGCCATTATGGCACATCCGTCATACATCTATGTGCGACTTTTTACGTCATCATAAATATGTATCGCTTCAAGATTGTCAATACAGTTAGTTCTTAGTCTTTTAAGCATTATGTGTCAATTTCATGATTGTAGCCCAAAAATTAAATAAATTAAAGTATTCTAAGACACTTGCGTTTTTACTTTGCGTCAGTATATATTGAGGAGATAATATATAGGTAAAACAGTCAAATTTAGAATTCAAACACAGACTATATTTGCATGTCTATCTGCAAGAATAGAATCTACATTTCACAGTAGAATGTACAAACAATAGACACTGACAAACATATCAAAAGAGTGACTAGACGCCTAGAGTTCTATATCCAGAATAGTTTTGAGCAGGCACAATCGTTTAGCGTGCACCTGGGAATTGTTCATCTTTTCAAAATATCTCGTTGGTAGAATGGAGCTTGGTTCGAAGGACGGTGTTGCATCTGGGGGAAACTTTCGGCTTTCTGAAAAATATAAAATCCAGGTTTAGAATGTTGGTTGTGAGAGTTTTAAAGCTTCTATAACGAGACGGTAAAAATCCAAACAATTTCATTCGACTCAATAAAAAAATCAACTACGCTAGTTTTAAATGCAACTTAAAGGATAAGAAACATTAACCGTGCTATTTAGTTTGCAAGGTTGTGTATTCATTCCCGAGAGACATCCAGATGAACCAGCCCGCCATTGTTGCGGGGGATGAATGAATCATATTCATGTTGGTCCACTCATATCGTCCATTTTTATTTCGTGTGTTGACTTAAAATGTTGTTCTCTGGATATTGCATAAATACTGTATTTGCACATTTTAAGTATTTATAAGTTTAGTTTTTAATCACATGGGAAGTTTTTTCCAGTTTATTTTAAATATTTAAATTAACCGTAGTTTCAATGTATTCCTTATGGGAAACCCAAACACTCATTGCGTTAAGAAAGCTATATTTTTGTTTCCTAACAGCAATTAAAAACAAATTTTGTTAGGGGCAAACAAACTTGAAAAACTTTCCAATGTGACCAGGCCTTATATTTCGTCACTGCGCGAAAAAAAGACGAAATGTTTGGGTCTATTTGCAAAAAAAAAAAAAATCATTTCTGAAATTGCCACGCCTGGTCTTGTTAGTTCAGGAAGTTCATATGTTTCGATATATATTACTATCATTTTATCATAAAGGGATGGCCCCGGTTCGAGTAATTCACTCCAATTTCATGAGTTGTGGTTTGAAGTTTCAATACCTTTGGGCAGTTGCTAACCAAGTCGAAAAAATCAAACAAAAATTCAAAACTTACGGTAACTATGCTTGCTCTCAAAATGAAGAAAATCGTGAGGTTATATTTCTAGTTTTATTTCTGTTCTGTGATTGTTTTGAGTTAATTTTGAAAACTTTTCGATTGTCCACATTGATCATACTGACTTAAACCGAGCTCTTTTCTCAAATATTTCAATCGACATTTGAAGGGATTATATTTGACGTAATCAATGTGGCAAATTGCGGATTCAAAATTGAATAAGACAAATAATCTTATTCATTTTTTTCGCATTTTGCGCCGTTCGAGGGAATACAATGTCAGTTAATTCACAAGAATTTACCCTATCCCTGATGAAGCAGAAAAACAGGGCTAACTTATGGAATCCATTATGATAACGTTTAGAAGATACATCGCAGTTTTCAAATGTTCGTCTACCTTTTAATTTCATTTTGTTGTCTTGAATTTCTACTTTAAAGCTTTGCGTCAAAATAACGGCCAATAAAAAGGTTCCATGCATTAAGAAATAAGCTGCCTAAAATAAGTTCATTCAAGGATAATATCAATGTGATTCTTGTCCCTTAATTTATCTCATATTCGTACTCTGTGCGACATTTATTGTTATCATTATTTAAAATTTATATTATTATTTATTCAGCTTTGATCCTATGAAATAGCACGTATATTCTAAATTCAACAGCTTTGCATCAACATATTTGCCGCAAACGGAACCTACGTTGAAAATCATGTATCATTTTCCCTGTTTCAATCATGCTATTGCCTTACAGTCAATACAAAGTGAAACGAAACTTTAACCGGCGGGTGCAAACAAAACAAAAAATAATTTCAAATTAATTCGGATGGATTTCGTGACCTATTGGATATTTTCCAAGCTGAGGTTCAAAGCCTACAACTTTGCCCCTTGGTCTAATAGCTGTTTTGTAATTCACCAATAAATTACATCGAATTCTACTTAATTTTAACATTATACCCGCTCCCAAATTATTCTCGGTGATGCGAACCTAAAAAAAAGTCATCAATTTCCTATCAATTTCACTATTCATTTGATTTTACTTTTTATGACAAACTACGTACGTTCGTTTTTCTTCATTAAAAGCAACTGAATTCGTATGTTAGAAAATACGCCGATAGATTATAGTCACAGCAAAATGGTAGCACGAGTAAAAACGACCCACATATCTTAACTTTGCATTTCACTTTTCTTAAATGAATTCTTCCTATGTTTCAAATGCACCGATAGATCTGAACGATAGACTCTATTTTTTTTACTTTTTAAATGAGTCGTGTGTTCTATGTAAATGGACCAATGGATCTGTTTTATAAGAAGAGAACAATGTCTTGATGTTTGACATCTTGTGGTGTCAATCGGGTGCTATTTATAAAGTATCTAGGGATCCTACACTCTCATGAAGACAATGCTATTAAGTGATGAGTAATTAAGTTATGGAGAAAAGCACGATTTAACACCTCGAGCGATAATTATGGTCACCTCTATTATTTCTTTAAGACTTTTTTCTTCAACTTTTTAAGCAAGATTTTCTCATTCTCATGCCACGTTTATGTTTCAACATGACCCAGGATTGCTCTAGCGACAAAACATACTATTGTAGTAGTATATTAATTTGATTAATTACCCTGACAATTATATTGACAAAAATAGAACACAAATAAAAGAGTGGGGATGACAGAGAGAGTAATAGAGAGTGAGAGAGTAAGAGAGAGAGAGAGAGCATGATAGAGTGAATTGAATAAAGAATGAACTATATAGACAGACACAGAGAGAAAGAGAGAGAGAGAGAGAAAGAGAAAAATGGAAAAGAGAAGTAAGAAAAAATATACTGCATGTGTAACTAAATTTGCAATACTTAAAATATTCTGCATTGCATTTTCCGTGTTTGCAATATAAGGCGTCTAAGTTGTCATTAGATTTTAAATATACCTTTATAACTTTTATCATACATCAATATCTGCATAAAGGTTCGCTTTAATATTCACTCAAAATATCAATTCAATCCATACTTACAAATATGGTAAATATCGCGTCGCAAAGAAACACACTCTCGTCCTCTCCATTGGGACACTGACGCACACCATCGCACAGCTGATCGATAAAGACGCATTGGTTTCTGGGATACTCGGTCGCACTCTGATGGGAGTGCGGACAAGGTACGTTGAAACTGGTACTCGTTCCAACTTGGCACTCTGCAACAGGAAAAAAATAGGGAAGTTGCTATCATGTTGAAACAGACTAAACTTCTATATACATTTTTTAAAATATTGATTACTAATTTTTCAAAGTGTCATTTTCTTATTTTAAAATTTGATGTAAAGCAGAAAGTCGGACGTGATGCGATGTGAGTGCGGGCAAGGGACATTGAAACTGGTACTCGTTCCAACTTGGCACTCTGAAGAAACGAGAATAACGTTGGAAGATGTTAGCAGATTTGATCTGACAGTTATTGAGACAAATATACCGAAATGCTTATAGTTCATGCGGCATCGTATTCTTTATATCTTAACTTTATTTCACTATATTTGATGTAAAACAAAGAACATCAAAGACAAAATCCAAAATATAACATTATATTCCTAATAATCAGATTCAAAAATAATGTATTTAAACAATTGAGTGCTACAAAAGAAAAAATATACGTATTTAGATTAATTTATTTTGATCAGACTTGACTTCTTAAACTATTATTAAAAAACAAGTCTATAAAAAATATAAAAAAAAAACTTTTAAAGATTATTAATTTTCTATTTTAAAGATGTAATATGTTTATACTGGAAATAGTGCGGATGTATTTGAATGTCTGAATGATTTAATGATTTTATGGGATAAAAGAATTACTAGAGGTGACTGAAATTTCAGACTGAAGTTCTACATTCGCTATAAGATATTCCCAAACCGCCCGCTGAAAAAGGTTCTGATACCAACTACTTTTATTTTTGCCCGACATCTAAGTCACCCTTTGGGGATTCATGTAAAGTGTTGTGAGCTAATAATTTGTGGATCTTATTTCGTATTTACGCAATTGAAATTGAGTTACCAATTACCTAAGGCGAGACGTTACAACTTTATATTTTGATTAAATCAAGATCAACTACGAAAAATACTCTGTTTTTAAATAAGGAAGTTAGTGTCTTTTTAAGCAGCTGCATTTTTTAAAATAAATGTTGTTTCCACCTTGAAAGACCAACAAATGAATGGTGGTGAATTTAAAATCATACTCCTTCTATAAGATACAGTTCTCTTCATAATAAATACGTTTTTTTTCTCCTAAAAAGTCAGACAATTGTGTTCGCCAAATCATAATATTGTCTCACATAATTTCAAAATGAGTAAAAAAATCAATTGGCTTGTCATGTTCATCTGAATTTCAACCTTCGAAAAACCAGAAACCTTATTGAAAATACTTTGAAGGTTCGCTTAAAGGTTTGCACTGTTTTTCATTATAAATGATATCGCAATGAGCGACAGGATAATCGCTTCTTGCGATCTCAAGAAAAAACGGGGAGACCATTAAACTTGTTTGTTACATGTCATCAGTGCCTTAGAAGGGAAAAACTCTCCAGTTTGAGTGATATTGAGATTATAATTGCATGTCAGATAATATGTTAAAAATAAGGACTCTGAACATACGATTTTTAATTATTGAATTTAAGTTCTTCTCGTGATAATTCATAGGCAATATCAAGATTTAACTGTCATTGTCGACTCATCCTATAAATTTATGCTCTTTAAAAACATAATGAATAAGGGTTTGATCACCAAACGAGCGACATGAGCAAAATTTACATTTTCTAAAATCTATGCTGAACGAGAACCATTGCTTATTTGTATCAAATTGAATTGAATTATACCAATTAATAGACATAACTTATCATTTCTTCTTTAAAGAATTACTCCACGCTACTCGCGTGGTCAACTTAACCATTTCATTCATGAGGTTTTCCATTGTCCATGTAATAGATAATCTTTAATGTTCTAGTTTTACCATAGTACATACCACCTGCTCGTTTACACTTAATGACCATAAAATTATTCTCACCAAAAATTGCGGGGAAACGATTTCATGATGTTCTTGTGTCATTTTAACATGTGTTT
>LQRL01068499.1:0-12645 GCA_001703475.1 Hydroides elegans | reverse complement strand
GATACTCATTGAATGATGATCGATATCAATGTTTCTTAGCCCTTCGATAAAACGAACGAGATAATACAAATATTCAAATATCCATATTGATTATTTTTTTTACATATATGTGAATTGATTCATAATACCAGCTCAAAAATAGTTAGATTCTCTTTGGTAAGATTTCCATAGGCTAAATACAGTCCTTACAAAGCAATATTATTTATTGTCGCTCATGTTAAAATTTAGTATAGTTTTGCTCAAATTAATTTGTTGGTAAAGTGTTAAGACGATAAATCTATAGTCCATGTAGGATTTAGGCGCTGAATATGAATTTAAATTTTCATATTAATAGCATCATTTCATTCAAATATTTTTTAAAAATCAACAAACTAATCATTCACACCTTACCTTGGATAAGAACAAATTTCCTAGCCTTCTACTTATAAGTGTATATGATAATTCGACTTATATTTCTAGTTATAATCCAATGGTCAAATAGGTACGTTTTATTGATATTGAGCATTCATTTTAATGCCAAGTGTTTAAAAACAATTAGGAAGATGTAGTCATCTGATAATTTGTTAAAAACATGTAACAGGTCATCAATGAAAAGTAAGTCCTTTCATGCTGATTCTAAAAATAACATGACATTTATAATGAAGCACCATTGACTCAATTAAAATATAAAACATTTGCAAGTTTATCAAAGCCGGTATATATTTGATAAAAGGAGGTTTCTAAAAATAATTGTTATTATTTTAAGGGGAAATCACTACGTTTTTAAAAGATAATAAAAAGGAACTTAACATCACTTCAGCCATCGCCTGCTTTTTCAACATCATGTGGTCAATTAATAAAATACTCGAAGGCGACAATCTAATCTCCGGTCTGCTAACATATAGATAATATTGAGTAGCTGCAATTCTCTATTTTGATTGAAGCATTGATACATTCACGCTCCTCCGCATCTTTTTCTGTCAATATTGTACCGGCCTCCGTAAAGTGTCACATATATTCTTTGTGCAACACTCTCAGCAAATAAATGAAAACAAAACATAGTGCTGTGTTGGTGTTCCTTTTTACATTGGACACTAAAAACGTGATGTGGCTTTATGGCAAGACCGTGTTCTGCACCTCTGCCTTTAAATGGTCAATCGTAGTGAAGGTTTTGGTTGTTGAGTCGAGGGCATTTCAAATACCGATAGTGTCGAGAAGGAACGACTTTTGGTAAAACACTGTTCTGGCGTAGGGTAGTAGGAACACATGGCGTCGAATGCTCAGAGTGATATGAGAACGTCCGTTGGTATAGCTGCAAGTCGGTGAATGATCCGGTTCATCATAACCACTTTGGCTTGTTTTCTTGGTTTAAGCATTCCATAAGGAAGATGCATTAATTTGGCAAAAATCGCATTTCGAGACTAGACATTGAAGTCGAAACAACCGACAATATCATCTCTTGTTAAAACATTAATTTGTTATATTGAATTCATTAACGATAACGTCCTTAACATAGATGAGTGAATATGGTGACCCTCCAACATATTCCGGCGAATAGGTAAGTCGACTATAAAATCAAAATTAACTATTTACTGCTGAAAAACGTTGAATTATTCTCACACCTTATCAAAACCGTCCATTCTTATATTTACGTTCATGTGTACCACATGAAGACATTAATTGTGCAACCGTAACTTTGTAAGACAAGACCTTTTAGTAAAACGAGACTATCGCACCATTTACTCCTTAAATATTCATTTATAACAAGATATAAATCTTAGACACAATTTATACATGGATTAGAAAATCTGATGTCCATACAACAAAATTGGTCAAATGCGACACTTTGAACTGTATACTACTGAATAATGTTGATTAGATGGCGAACTGAGTGCAATCGGAACATTTTTATCTTCACTCAATGTGTATCATACAGAAGAGGCGTTATTGTACTTCGGATGCCGTATCAAACGCGACAGCAAACGAAAACTATTCCTTAAGTTATCAAATTTCATTCTAAATAAACCTAAATATGTTTTTCCAAAATGCCACAGGTCATATTACAATTTCTGAAATAACTGTGATTTATTCAATATATTTGTCTCTTTAAATTAAGTTGATAATATAAGAAACTTCGAAAGGGAGGTTGTGGATATTTGGAAAAGCAAGAATGAGAGCCAATATAATGACAACCAAGTCAAAACTTAAGTTATAGGACCATCGAGGTCATTTGTCAGCGAATGAAACAATGTAAAATTCTCTCTAACGAATTTCAAAACACAAACAATAAACAAATATAGGCATATCTAGGCGGTCATTTCCCAAACATATCCAAACCAGGCCAATAAACATGGACTGTTTTGCGAGCATCCCATATAAGGCATTTATTATGCTGTTTGACCATGTATGCAGAGCTATTGAACGACGTCGTTTCTATGCATAAGAGATATCGGCTGAATAACATGCATTTTGTTTATTTGCTGTTGAATGTAAATTGAATGTAAAATGTAAGAAATGTTTAAAGACATTGACAGGTGTGGCGAAATTCGCTAAAAAATACAGCGCTTTTAGGTTTTAAAAAGACTAAAGAATAAAAAAGTAATTTGAGATTTAAGCGGTTTGTTACGAAATTTTATTTGGTTTAATGGTGCAACAGCTTGTTGTTTTAGACCAGACGTAAAACTAATTAAGCGCATAATCTCCGACAAAAACGTCCGTTTACAATACTTAATAATGTATTGGTGGATGAACGGGAAAGACAATGTTAAAAATGATAAGTAATAATCATGCGTAGTGATGCTTAGAAAAGAACGGCAGATGCCACATTTGTATTTTGTAATATGTGTTACAATTCTATCAGTTATTGTTCAACTGTTCAAGAACAGACCAAACGTGTCGAAACACATTAATTGTATTAGGCATTGGCAATTGGAAGACAGACAAGTGAGGGCATACAAAAGGGTTCCGTATGATGGTACCTTATTCACGATAATTCAATGTGTGTAAATAAAGGAAAATTACATATACTGTGCCAGGATTCTAAGATGCCACAAACGTCTCCAAAATATTCTGGAAATATTTGCAAATATTTGCAAATATTTACAAATTTTCGGAGACAAAAGTTTCCAAAAGTTTTCGAAGAGATCGCACCAGCCTTGTTTACTTATTTGCATTGATAGAGGGTCCTTGTTTACTCAGAGTCTTATGCTTAGCAATAAGAAAGGGGTTACATTTCGTGGAGAAAAAATGTTATTCATTTTATTTTCAGCAGAAGAAAAAGATAAGTTTAAAAATATTTATTTAATTCTCCTTTTCCTTTTAATGAATAAAAACTTACATTCGATTCGAATATGAGATTGCGAATTGCAAAAAAAATCACTGACCGCTTTTAAGTGAGTGTCCCATTTTACACACCATTTAATGCATTTGAAATGTTGTGTATTTTCAAAAATGAAAAGAAAAACAATATCGTTCATCCATTTAACTTCATGATTAATTAAAATGCTGTTCTCAATAAAATGTCAATAAAAACAACATGTATATGTAATAAAACCATAAAATACACTTCATCTGATATATCGATTTGGTAAATGTTTCTTCGGACTAGAATAGCGTAGCATATTTGTTCATACACAGTTAGCAACCGGAAAACCCTCCATTTGCCTCAATAACCTTTGGTATCACACGATGTATATGACCAACGTATCTTCGGCACTGCTCAACTGTGAGGTGACTGTTCCAAAATCTGATTATACAAGCAACTAGGGTATCCTGAGTGCGCGGTCCTTGCCAACGTACGTTTTTAACGCCGCCCATACGTTTTCTATAACATTGAGATCCGGCGATTCCGGAGGGGTTCTAAACCAGTTTATATTATTATCCTCTATGAACGATTTCGCTCGGCGACTACAATGTTTCGGGTCGTTGTCGGCCCAGAGCCGATGCCATAAGGGCATGGGATAGAGATGTCGTACGGCGGGCAATAATGTTTTTTCAAGAATCTCTTCGGTATAGAAATGTGCGTCCATATTCCCAGTGAAAACGCGAATCTGAGTTGGTCCTGGGTGGGATATCCCTCCCCAGACATGATCTTTGAGTGGGTGTTTCAGCTTCTGGATGACTGGAATATCCTTATGCGTAATTTTACCGGTTTCATCGCGGGTTATTTGAGCCATTACAATTCGATTATTTTGGCCAATCTGAATGCTGCTTTCGTCAGTAAAAATTACGTCTTTGAAATCATCTTCATTTTCAAGGAGCACTTTACAAAATTCCAAGCGTTTTTCCTGGTTTACTGTGCGAATAAATGGTATATTCCTCGGTTTAACAGCTTCATATCCCAGAGCCCGGCGATGGTTTCTTATAGTGGAAACATCCAGGCGTACACCGAATTGCTCTTCTAAATGTGATTGCAATTCCGGAGCTGTTACGTCTCTGGAGAGAAATATCAAATAATTAGATCTCATGTCTCATTGTCTCATTTCAAATGCTATTTATATCAACTCATATGATATCGGTTTAAAAATTTCAAATGCTATCTATATCAACTCATATCGGTTTAAAGTTGTCCTTTACCATATTTTCTATAATTAATTCTTTTTTTGGCCTGTATAGATGTTTATAGATTCGAAAAAAAAATCATATCTAAATTTATAAAACAAAAATTTAATTTCAAACACACCTGTCTTTCTCATATATGTCATCAACAAAGCGACCCATTTTTGTCTTTTTTAATCCTTAATCGTTCCATTAACTTGATAGTTTTTTTATTATTCTATAAACGGTATTTCTATCAACCGCTTCTGGGAGTAGTTTGATAATAGAAGAAGGTCCATTTTCGCTTAGATCAATTATCGTTTGTCTTATAGCAGGAGATATTGTTTTCCTTAAAACCATCTTGTTTCATTGAGAACATTGAATATAAATGGACATATATTTTTTAAGGGCAATTAACAATTCATGTTTGATATTCAGTTTTTTTGGAAAGGGATTAAACGACTTTAGTGCTTTATGCTATTGGCACTTTTCAAAAAGTGAATTAGCAATGTGTCACAAAGTGATCAATCAGAACGCCAGTGGTCATACATGCAATTCAGCGTAAAGGATTTATAATCCCTTTGCTGTTCGATTTATTAGTGTCAATTACACAACTTTTGAGATTTTTCATCATAAAGCCTAATCCTTCCATTGTTTTGACAAAACGATCGAAATAAAATGCCTTGCTCCGTATAATATTCATTCTCAAAGAAGGGGTAAGCGTGCGAAAACACACCCCTGTTTCATATTTAAGATATTTTTGCTCAATTTAAATCGAAAAAAAAATAGAAATGGCTAATCCTCGGACACGTCGACAGTTAGTGAAATCGTTACCAAAAGAAGGTTTATTTTTATTTTCTTGTGACAATAAAACCGATATTCGACCAACCAATTCCGTTATAAATTCATCTGAGGATATCTATGAAGGTAATACCATAACATTAGTCTATGGTATGGATCAGCTGGAGGCAAAGATTATAAAGCTTTCAGGTAAGAAATTTTATACAATTTTGTGAGAAAAATAAATGAAAAAAAAATCCTTAGATTGCTCAACTCCGTAACGAAAATGAGTTATTGCTAAAGTTACCGAGTATAGAGTATGATCCGAGGGGTACGCTAATTCCTTGCACGAATGTTCAATAAGCATCTAAGGGACAATGATGGACCGCGATCCCTTTGTGGCTGTAACAACAAAGGACAACCTATGGATTAGGATTAAATCGGTAATGGATCAGTATAAATGTTGCGCTTGTTATAAGCGACGTTATGAACATTTAAAGACAAGATAATCCCTTGATCCAAATGCAATTTTCATAATGTTTATCTTGATATAGATTAAGTGAGAGAAAATACATTACTTTTGTATATTTTTATGAATCAAATATTCATTCAATATTTATTTTGTTATGCTTCATTTTCCAGACGATCGGACAGTCTTAAACGAGGTGGATCGGGGCCTTTGTGATGAACTTTCTACAACACCGAGTACCCCTATGAGAAAGAGACCTCGAACGACAGTTGCAGCATCGTTAGCGGTTAGCGAATTTTCCACGCCTCCACGTACAGTGTCACAAGATTTACTCGATCTCTTCGATGCGAGCGAAGACGAGTCATCTATGAATAGGATCGTTCAGGCCGTTACCAATTTGGATACTTCAGCTCATCAGTCGGGTCAGACGGAAAATTCGATTTTGTTGCGTTTAGAAGCCCTTGAACGAGGCTCAAATGGTAATGATGAGAAATTCCGGGGCTATGAACAACGTCTAACTGAATGTGATAGTCGTATTTCGCAATTGGAACGTGAGCTCCGAGATTGCGAAGAGCGACTGCAATCGTGTGAACAGGAACTTCATACCTGTAAACAGCGCCTCTCTCGCGCCGAAGATCAACTTGCGTTGCATCCACCCATTTCACGTGCAAACGAACCTGTGGTTGAACGTCACGACCGGCAACAAGCACGCGAGGCCATGGGTACACTTACAGACGTAGAACCCGCAAATGACCCTGTTGACGTACGTGAACGTCAATATGAACACACCCCTTTGCATACACTTGAAAACGTTGAACCCGCGAACGAATCGGTTGACGTACGTGAACGTCAAAATGCAAACACCCCTTTGCATGCACCTGAAAACGTGGAACCCGCGAACGAACCTGTTGACGTACGTCTACGACAACATGGAAACGCTCCTTTGCATGTAGTAGACGCTGAACATGCGAACGCACCGATAGATATCCCACAATTAGCTCAACCAGAAAATGAGGAACTAGAGTTGGTTCACGATCCACCAGTAGCCCGTATGAATATTCAAGTTCCAGACGCACCGCAGGCCCTTGGGCAAATTGAGCTGCCTCGCCCCAATCCTCGTGCCGACGTAGAGTTGTCCGACGAGGACATAATAAGCGTACATCCTTACGATTCTGAGACCGGTGTGCAGACCTTATCTCAGGAGGAAATTGTGAAAATTCGCAATTTTTCACGAACACAGCGAATTTTTGAAGCGAACCTTACTCGGCGAATGTTCAGCATGTCTGAGCGTGCAAAGGACTGCAACGTCGCTGGTGTTCGGGGTAAGGCATCCTTGTCCTCAACATTTAGGCGATACGAAACTATATGTTTTTATACGTCTCAACAGTATTCATGTACCATGGACAATAATCTTCAAACGGCAGTTAGGAATACAATCGACTGTACGAACCGAAGGTATCGCGACCGGTTAATTAACCGGAAACAGAACCAACCGGTTGAGTTTGGAGCCCGAGGTGCTGACCAGTGAATGCGTCTATTTATCTCAAATAAATTTTAAATGAGAAACCTGAACATATTACCCTAACCGAAATGAGCTTATTTTAGTTAATTATTACGTTTTGAAGAATAACTAGGTTTTAGGAATTTTTACTATTAAGTACTTGTGGACAATATTGAATTTTAATATAAAAGTTTATATTATAAAATTATTTTATGGCATCTTGACATTTTATCGGTGTTTAAGACCATGTAATAAATTGCAATGATATAAAGGTGAACAATAATATGCAATGCTTTTATCTTGAAAAGTTTTAGTCGATAATGTGTATAAATAAATGTTAAAGACGATATTTTGTTTAGTTTACTTTTATTTTCATTGAAAAATATATTCAATTACATGCATGATGTTAAATATCATTGCAAGCATGAACCAAAAATATGAAATGACACCATTCTGATAAATACAAAAAAAAAGAACCTATAAAATGGTGTGTAAAATATGCACTCTAGTGGGGAAACATGACGAGTAATAATTGTCCGATTTGACATTATCAGGGAAAAGGAGAATTAAAATATTTTCATTTTTACTTTTTTTTTAAAAATTAAAATCAAATAAAAATAATTTTCATAATAGTGATCTTCAACGCGCAAAATGCTTGGGGTTTAATTTTCACTTCAACCCTTAAGATTTACGCAAACGTGACACTAATCCCTATGTATTGTTTTGTCGTTGCACTTATCACCAATACAAACACCATGCCCCGAATAAAATGTTCTGAGAGTTTCCAAAAGTTTCCAAAAGTTTGCAAATCATTACAAACTTTCGGAGACAAAAGTTTCTATCTATTTGCAAATTTTTAGAGACGTTTGTGGCATCTTAGAATCCTGGCACAGTAGCTGTTTATTTAGTTTATTTACTTTGTTAACTTATTAGCGTAACTTTAATGTAAAATTACAATAATTTCAAAAATACTGATGCATATTAATATGCATATCAATATGCATATTTTTATCATTGATCGTTACACAAAGATATTGAACGCTTGAATAACACTATGTCACGAACAGTAACTGGTTTTGTCGAGATCTTACGTACTTAATTAAACGTACATGATAATGCTCGTGATAACCAATGAGACAATTAGTCAAAACTATAAATATTTTTTAAAAGAATTAAATATTAGGCCGTATATTTTGGTCCTCATTAATCAAAGGCCCTCAAAACTCACAACGTAAATTGTCTGAATTCAAATTGATAATGTTTTCCGTATGTAGCTTCTTATATAATCGGAATTTAAGACCATATAAAGCACAATTATTTTTAAAGTGATTACATAATAAAATATATTAATTATAAAATACATAAACAAATTTGATATTTTAATCGAAAACTCGATCCACTGTTAATTAATCTAAATCAGAATAATATTATTGACCACTGCGAATTCAACATTTTAATCATCATTATAAATATTATAAATATGCGTTCAATGCTTTTGTTTATCACAGATTCAAGAACATTTTACACCCAATAAATACATACATTTCAAAAGTCATTAATCACCATGAATTGAAAAAGGAACTTTAATCTACAATCATTCAATCAAAAATATTAAATTACCTTAAATATTATAATATTCGATTGTAACATATTTTTTATTTCGTATATTTTTTATTTCAAAACGTGTACATGAAGCTAAATTGTACTATTAGGAGAGGAGAACATAAATCAAGATTACATCTATATACAAGGTTTTTTTCTTATTTGAGCAAAATAAACAGTTTTTAAGAATTAAGAAAATTAAAACACAAATATCGGCAATATTTAGACTATAAGAATCTGCAATATAATGAATCAGCGAAAACATAAAAATTTGCATTCATGAATCTAAAAACAAACAGTTTTGTTAACATAATGTTTCATGAACAAACAAAATACGAAACTAAGCTTGTAAAAATTGTGAAACAACATCTAGCACAATGAATGATAGAAACTCATTTTAATCTTAATAGCATTGTTTAACCATATAAAACCGTAATTGTTACCACAACACAAATGACACAATATATAGCATAATAACTGAAACTCTGTTGTATAAACTTTTGGAATTTCTTTTGTACATGGAATTGTTCAACGTGTCTCTCATTCTTGCATTATCTCCGCCTGAAAATAGAAAATAAATTTATAACAGAACTGTCCAAGGACAGTGTGCCACAACTTGCACAAAAATCGCTGCGATATAAAAGTGAGTCAGTAAGTTTATTTTTATCTAGAATTTCAGCCATCAATTAACAAGATTTAACAAAGCTTTAAATCTATTTAATTTATTTCGGTACACACACTATTGTTCATTCATTTATTGTAGTCGCACTTTCAAAGGGAGTGTATAAATTGGTTTCCGTTAACTTTGTTTGAAAATATGTTTTCAGTTAATGATATCTGACAAACATTTCTTGATTTTTTCGGAGTACATTATCGAAAAAGCAGTTTTAATTGTTTATTGAAAGTATCGTATCTATCGGTGATCTTTGCTTGTAAATCTTTATTTAATGCACATGTTAGTTTTTTCATTAAAAAATAATGTTCACCAAAACAATGTTAAAATACGACGCACCATAGCACATGTGCAACTTCTAAATCAGAATACATTACACAATTATGTTTCTCGCAAAACCTTGCCTTGCAATATCTTAAATGGCAAACAATTGCCCGGTTAGTGTAATATATATGCCATTTGAGGCATGCGCATTTGAATCCACGATATGCGAGGAAATTAAGTATGTAAAAAACATATAATGCTGGAGTGCAGACCACACATCCCGAAAATGGTTTATTTTTCAATCTGACTGGTGCCTCTACATTGGCGAGTCTATGATATTTTATTCAGCGAATCTTTATTTAAATACATGTATGACAAAGCAATGAAGCTAGAAAGATTCTTTTATCGACCACTCGCCGTAGGTCACGTGACGTAAACAAACACCCGGAAGATCTTGTTTTTTCGCTCACTTAATTGCGAAGGAATTAAGGACAGTTATCCCGAAAGTGTTTTTATTTTTTGAAGTGCTTATATAAGCACGATTGCTTACGTAAGCACACCCCGAAGAGTTGAACCCCTAAGGATTGATTTTAAAAAACAAGCATTAAAATCCGTCCACAATCTTCGGAGGAGTAGCGATTTTAGAGAAAAGTTTACGAACTAACGGGCGAATAAACTATTCAATAACGGTCAAGTGGTTGCACAAACCCCGGTTTGCTTCGCAGGCCGTGGCTAAAAATGATTTTACTTTAAAGGTAATTTGTCCTGTGACCAAAACTAGCAAAGCAAATGGCTTTATACCAATTATTGAACGTTTTTTAATGTACTTTGAAATTATTTATTGTTTTAAGTAGATGTAGTCACCTTAAGTTATATATCGCTAATATAAAAGTATTGGAAGATTCGTCTTATATATTCATAGAATTTCAAACGAAATTGACTGTTACATGATTAAATAATAAGTTTAACGGCTGTCAGATCAATATTAAGTTATGTCTAAATCATTTAAATGGATATTTATTTGCATAATTTGAGTTTTATTTCTACGTCCACTTCTCTGCTTAAAATGTACCACCACTTTCTATATAATACATGGTTTAGGAGCTTATCTACAACTGCATAGTTATATATTATTGAGCCATTTTTAAACATCATAATATAGTTTCGATTGAGATGTAGAATACAACATTACTTCTTCCCCCAACACCCCTTTTGGGAAATATTTTCTAGACAACTGTATTACCGACTTTCATAGAATCTGTGCAGACGATAACAAGGGAGGGGGGGGTGAAAAATGATTGTGGTTATAAAGGGTTGATGACTTTTTTGGAACTCTTGTAAAGTGCATTTTACTATTGTGACTATTCGCAAAACTATCATGTTACGCTTGAATGAATCATCGACCAAGAGAGCAAACCCAAATTTAAATTATGTAATTTAATTTTTTACGGCAAAATAAATCTGAAAACGTGCTTACAGGGGGCTGAAAATTATTATATACCATTGTATTGAATTTTCTAATAATCCTTTTTTTCCAAGCATATTTACACTGCAAGTTCAATGTTACAGTTCTTGCTACGACTAAGATGTCATGGTTATTTATGGTTTATTTATTTATTAATGATATAAATAAAGGAATCACTCCATATCATAAAATCTTGGGTGATGGTATACAAATGTTAACAATCACATGATTTATCATACATAATGCTTTGATTTTCAAATTGCTAAACATGTGGGATGTTCTTATTATTCGATTGGATTGAATGGTAGTTAATGGTATATGCGATGAATAATGACTATTTTACAGTTGGATGTATAACTAGCATACTTTTCAGTTATCCTATCGCAGCATAAGGATCGAAAATAGTAGCTTTCTGTTAAAGCAAATACAAATTTTAAATTTATCTTTTCGTTTATCATATGCATAAACATGTATAGTTTTTTTAATTTATCTTATTATACCAAAAAAAAATAAGAACTGAGAATTGAGCAATAAGCTTTATGTACGATGAAGATTATGAAAAATATTTATTGTTGGAAATGTCTTTTCGGTAACGGAAATTCAAAAACTTCACACAATGTAATATCGACCTAGTTCTATCAATTGCGGATAAGGGTATCAACTAATGAACGACAATTTTATTATAATAATCCCTGTTAGTCTTATAATCAATCAAAAACAAAATATATATATATATACTCTACCTATTTCGTCGCTTGCTGATAAAGGCTATCAACCAATGGACCAGAAACGGCCAGACTAGAATTAGGAACCAGTTACGCGTTTGTGTTTGGCTAAATGGCCACCAGGCCGGAAGGAGTCGGTTTTGGCCGGATGTACCCGAGTTTTGCCGACTCCGGTTTATCTAAAAATATATATCATTAATTGATATATAAATAGATGAATGAATAATGAATTAATATGAAAAACAAATTAAGAATAATGTGTGCGTTTGTGTTTTGCTAAAAGGCCACCAGGTTGGAAGGAGTCGATTTTGGCCGGAGTTACCCGAGTTCTGCCGACTCCGATTTATCTAAAAAAATAATATGTAAATAGAATTATAGATAATAAATATGATAAACAAATTAAGAATCATGTGTTTTGCTAAAAGGCCATCAGGTTGGATGGAGTCGATTTTGGCCGGAGTTAACCAAATTCTGCCGACTACGATTTATCTACAAATAAAAAAAAAGATATATAAATAGATGAATAAGTTAAAAACAAACTAGAAGGTCAATGACCTTGGATCCCCCGTGAACTTCAACAATGCGTATATGCAGGATGGTCAGTTTTTACTAAAATTAACTTTGGAAATAACGAACTATTTTGCAAATAAA
>LQRL01068494.1:753-13606 GCA_001703475.1 Hydroides elegans | reverse complement strand
TCTCCCTCGGTAATTTTTCGAGGGTATCTCAATTCTGCCTCGGTAATCTTGATTTACCCTCGAAATTACCGAGGGTTTCGACCCTTATGCTACACCCTGCACAACGTTAATGTAATTTATTCAAAAAGAATAAATTTTATTTATCCTCCAAATATGTGTTTTATTCGAAACTTATCAATACTTTTTACACGATAGTCTGTTAAAATATTGTTAAAATTCATATTTTTTAGATGATCACAAAACAAAATCTTTAAGATATGCACTTAAGCCCATATAAAAACTATGACTTCTCACATTTGTAAGCTTCGTTTTTAGAGAACGCTTAAAGGCAGCAAAGTTTTGTTGTTTATTTCCTAAATGTTATTTATTCCATAATTTAGGTGCGGCTTTCCTAACAATCCTTTCACCAAACTTTTTTTGTCCTCGGAACATACAAAGTAATCGTATAAGATTATCACAAGTTGCGAGATGGGGTCTTCGCGTTTAACTTCTCGAGATATAGACTCTACCTTAATGACATTTGGCAGATAAACTAGGAAGGAAGAGCGACGTGACAACTAAATGAGTACATTATGTGCATTGTCGTCATTTTTAATGTACCGTAGATCTAGTTACCGGTGTGTAACCTGCATCCCTTAAAATTTGAGGAATATTTTTTAGAATTCGATGTGTAACCCGCATCGGTGTATAACCCGCACCTAAAATTAATCATTTTCTGCATATGTTTTATTTTAACCAATAACCCCACACAAAGACCATTTATATGTAAGTATTCTTTTATAAAATCCGTTCAGTCATTGCAAAATGCAAAAATTAAATATAATTACATGTATCGTTAAAGTATCGATTAATCATAACAAAATTAAACTAGATTTGATATGAAATTCCAAAATCTAGCTATTTGTGTTTTTGAAATCTGTGTATTGCCCGCACCTGGGTGTTTTGAATGGGATACACACCGGTAACAACGGTAATGTTCTAAACAAACGTCAATTTGTGCAATAAAAAAGGCATTGCAGATGAATAAAGAAGAAATAATTATAAAAATATTATTTTAAAATTTAAATATTCTAAAATAAATCTTTAAAAAAAATATACCATTTATTGGAATAAACAAGACATTGCAGATATGTAAAGAAGAAATATTGATAGTTATCAATATTTTTATTTACAATGTTTACAGTTATATGTACCAAATGTATTTTTTGACAGAAATTATTTTGATGTTTAACTATTAATTTTTTTCGCCAGAGACGGATGGACAGGACTGAATACCATAGTCTTCAGCTTCACGCTTACGCACCAGTAGTTTGTGCATGAATAACCAAATGAAAAATAAAAATAGTGATTGATAAACTTCTTTTGTTTAGAGTAATTTATTGAATAACTGTTTTATATATTAAAAGAAAATGGGGGCTAAATTGTCATTTGAGCGTCCTGTTTTTTGGTAACACAAACATCTAGTGAATTCTCAAGTGCAGATTCTAGTAATTTTGTGTTTTATAATGTGACTTTAAAATATATATTAATTCATTACAATAATATGATGGCTTCAAACTTGCTTTTGTGACATTTACTATTACATGATTGTCGCCATTTACTTACCAGTATATTTCACCATTTAAGCCAACTATATCAACTGTAGATCATGTAGGCGAATAGGTATTTAAAATGATTATGAGTATCAGACTTAACGCTACAATTTTGAAACCTATTATTATGCAATTATCGATGCTCTTTTCATGTTGATATGTATTGTTTTGTGTAAAACACAACAATTGGTTGATTTTAGATTATTGTTTCTATTTTTTGGTTTAAATAGATCCATATATAATATGTTTTCCAAAATATGACGTTATATTATAAAGCCGGTTTTATTTGTGGCTTAACATACTTTCATGGACGAAATGCACTAAAAATACTTTTCCCGTATTGCCTTTTTTTAAATTTCATATTTTCACATCAATTTACATACCAGCATAACTAGCGTTATCCTGGATGGTGGGAAATTGTTTTTAAGGCTAGTGTATCACTAAATTTTGGTCAAATACGCAAAAACAACACAACTGATATGGATCTAAAACTCGCGCTTGTTTCCATATTTCTGACATTTTCACCAGGTATGCGTTTTATTGTTAATTGCCATTATTACTAAAATATTAATTAAGTTTTTTTTCTTTGGATTGTATATAGAATTCCATTTGGCTTTTGAAAAAAAAGGTATTGTGAATAAATTTAGTCTTATATATATAGTATATTTAAACATTTTACGTCTTGGCGCGTTGACGCAATAAAAATCCTAAATTTTTGCGTGAACAGAGGGGATAAATTGCTATGTTTTTATACAAATGGGGCTTTCGTAAATATCAAATTTCGTGCTTTTTCGAGCTTTTTGTTTGCGTGAACGCGGCCTTAAACACTCTTTTGGTTACAGATTATTGTACAGGTTGTACTGAGCTGGTGCAGGATTTCCTTATCGTGAGGTAGAATCTATACTCAATATTAATGAAGAACATTTCAAGGTTTAAACTAAATATATTTCACATAGAAAACCCCACGACACATTTTTTAAAAAGTTGTTTGATCACCTTAAAACAACTTTACTAAGACGAAAAATTACAAAATACTCATTTTTGAACATAAATATTTTGCAAAAAGGTGTTCATTTTTTCGAAGCCTGCTGAGCTGTTCCTCCCTTTCTAGCCAGCTTGGAGCAAAAAAAAAGAACACATTTTGCAAAAATTAAATTGTTGAGTATGACCAAATCACCTATCATTAAAAACAAATGACAGGTTATAAGACAATTGCAATCAATGACAATTAATTTGCAATTAATCATTTTCATAAATCATTCCAAAATAAATAAATTATCAAAAAAGGTGTTCATCAAAATGCAAAAACCTCCAAGCTAAAAAGAATTTCCTCAAAATCTCCAAGCCAGCTGAGATTTGCTGGGGAACACCTTTAGTGAGGAACATCCCGTGGGGTACTCTTCATTAGTTCATAGTAAACTTTGATATCAAAACTTATAAAGTTGATCATAGGCCATATAATATCCCCATCCGGGTTATTCATGGAAATGTATAAATTATTAAATCATTATTGAATTAAATTAATTTCTATATTTTCAGAGATGCAGTATATGATTATTTCACCCTGTGCCCAGCAGTTGAGCGAGAATTAGACCGGGTTGAGGACTTTTTGGGATTTCCATTCATGTCTGACGAGAACTGGCGAGCACTTATCTGCGATTTGGAAGGTTAAAAACGATTTATATGCAATGTTCTATGAGATTCTATTGATTTTGTAATTGCGATATGACAACATTGAGAACAGAAAATGAATGTGTTTGTGTATAGATATTTAATAATATTGCTTATATTCAATCATGAACATATGAAAAATACATTTGGATGCCGAAAAAAATCATAACAAGCAATTGTGGTGTACAAAACACCTAATCATACGAATAATCTACATGTTCAATATAGAAACCCATAGATCTTTATCATACTTTTAGAAAACTTACAGAAGTTTTAAACAAATAAATACCATAAAAGTTTTTCTGCTAAATTCGCTGTCAATGAAATTGTATATCATAAAAGCCTTCTGTTCAAATCAGAATATCATAACTATTAAAATACCATTATTTTTATAGACGCAGAAGATTCATCGGATATCGTCAAGGTTTTGAATGATCACTTGGCAATTCCGATTGATGAACAAACGGCTATTATGATTATGCGGAACCTTAAGGGAGCAGAGGGTAAAATTCTCCAAAGGCGTTTTATTTCTCGCTGTTAAGGAATAGAAATCTATTAAATTAAATGTATTAAATTAAATGTATTAATAGTATACAGTAAAATTTGTTGAAATTGGACACCCGTTGAACTATGAAGCTTCCCTGATAAAGCTGGGTGTATTGACGAGCCGGGTCTATATTCTAGCTTTTTATTTGCAAGAGGATTATGAAATATATATTTATATGTAATATTATATTTCTTTCAATAATGTTATTCATCATAACTTGCAGAATATGTTCCTGAATATCTGGCGTTCGTGGAGAAGTACCAGCGCAAAGTTCAACCATGGCTTGCCAAGACTGACTTTCCCAATGTTTGGCCTGTACCTAATGCAGGAAAGAAGGAAACGGCCCGACTGATGGAAAAGGGAAATGAAATGGATGTTAGTATTATTACATATGGCGGCGTTAACCATAATTCCAAATACAAAAAATGGGCAAAGGTTTTGCTGAGTGAGTATGACTGCGTTTATAACTCATTAGTAAGGTTCGCTTTGCAACGAGTAAAATGAAATAATTAGGAGAACATACTCGAGCCTTTTGATTCACAAAATGTAGAAACACTTTAATCTTCAGGGTTTGGGAAAAACGGTTTAAATCAAAGCATGCCTGTATAGAATACTAATACTATAGAAAAAGTGTACTTGTTCTCCGCAATTCGATGTAACAAATGCCAAAAACATCATACATATTTGAACCGCCGTTTATGTTTACCATCAACAATAATTTTTCTTTCTTTTTTATATTACCAGGTGCTGAATCGCTGGATGACTATCTTCGAGTTGTCAATCGACACATGATCGGAGACACTGATTCGCAGGAATGTTATGCGGCCATGTTCGACTTGTTCCGAGATAACGAGCATTTCCAGGAACTTCCCGGGATTAGACAGGCCCTTCTTAGGATGATCCAGGCTTTCACAGATATGGGACTATTCGATATGGTTACCGATTATCCCTACTACTACTAAGATGGTAGCCTCGAAGTGAAGTTTTGGAATAAATAGTAAAAGAGCTTGAGTTCAGAGTTTGGAATAGTGATTGAACGTATTTGTGAATAGGATTGTTGTTATTCCTTTCACAAAGAACATATTTCAATAAATTACGATTTTGGCAGTATGCGTCGTTTTAATTATTCGAAAATAGATACTTAGTGTCAATAATATGTTATTATTATATATCAGCAGTGTTGAATCTATGTCAAAACGATTTGTCCCTAATGTTGAATACTTTTTAACGATATAATTATAGGAAATAGTTCAATGATAATCGCATTAAGACGTTTTATGAATTTGTTTTCTGCTTATTATATTTCTACAATTAAGTTGGCAAATTGTAAATCAAAACATCCATTTAATCCATTGATCCCCATGATTCATTTTTTAAGTATAGATTGAATTATTTACCACTCATCGATATAACAATCCTTAGAAACCAGCATGTAAACAAATATGTTAATAGTTGTAGTTCCTAGGTAGATAACGACAATCTACCACATTAAGCATAACACCAAACTACCAAATCAAACAAGAAGGAATAAATCATAAAATTCTATGTATAACCGACTATAACGAACATTGCTATCAACGGTACAGTACGTGCTGGTACCATTTGAACTTTTATCTTATTTTTTCAAGAATGAATATTCTTTGAATGCAAAAGGGATTATAATAGCATAATATGATGCTGACTTTGATGAGCGCCAACATACAAGGACTGCATTAGAATTTAAAGTATCTTGATGTTTAAAGACGGTTCCTCGAATAAATACAATGCGCTAATAAAAGGGCGTTAAACAATAAACAGACAATGATAATAATACAGTGACTACATGACTGCGTGGCTACATGAAATAAAACAAATGGAATGATCACAGCATTACAGAAACGGCAAGGATTGGTCATCTGTGTAGCAACTTCGTATACTTGTGATAAGTCGACCTGCATCTGTGACATTTAGTCCAACTCTTCTAAGGATATAGTCCGAATGCCGATTATGATGTACTACAGATTGACCGTAGGATTGCCCTAGTGTCCAAAATATCCCACAAATTCCTCAATGGGTTTGAAGTCGGGCGTTACTGCTAACGATTCAATTCATTGTTGCGCTACGTCCCATGATGAAACTCATTCACAATGGTGACTCTGGCGGTCTAGCGTTTCATCCTTCTGAATGAACGAGTCCCCGATTGCGCCTGTATCGATGTAGTTTCAAGAGGTAAGCCATATCTCATCGATATGGCGATCAGCAAATCACCGTCGTCAAACTCTACGATGACATCATTTTGCACCACTCGTTTAAATTCAATCTTTGGTGCAGTCGTGTCAATTTAATTCAAGAAGCGCAGCTCTATTATGTCTGAGGAGTCGAAAACGATTGACAACATTATAGACGTGTAGTTCACAAAAATAAAGACGTATTTAAGCTAGCAGTGGACAACGAGATGTGTTGAGTTATGAAAATATTATGTTTGCATAAAAAATAATAATTTTGAATACAATAACAATTTTTGAATGTTACCTGAAGAAATTGAATGCTTAATCGCTGTTTTAACCAAACACTCTGTGGCTCTCGAGTGATCGAGCCTTTTTTGATCCTCCAAAAGTTCTCTGACATTTCTTGCAAAACACACTTGTAGCGGTTTGGGACCCTGATTGTCTTCCACACCACATCCATTTTTACGAAATCACAATAGCTCTTTGTAAATATCTTCAACGATCTGTATGATCATTTGAAATATTTGTTAATTAGAGAAGTAGCCATCATATTTTGATTTGATTTATAAAAAAGACATTCAAACAAATTGTATCAGTAAGACTAGAAAGACTTAATATTATCTAAGTTATTAATGGACTTTGCAGTATGAAAATAGTGTGATTTTTTTTATTTTGACCCCTGGGCAATTTAAGTGTTTTTTATACATCATTGAATAATACTTATATAGATTTGAGAACGTTTCCGACAAAAATCCAAAAGATATTATTGACGCTTAATTTACATGGGACCTTCAGAGCGAAGCGACAGAAGGGAAGAGGTCAAATAATGAGTGTATGAGAACCAAGAGACACATATGTCCCTTTTTGGTAATGTACAGATTGTACCAACACATGAGCCAAGTTGGTATCAAGATCTATATTCTTTGATTAAACTTAACATTTATATACTGCGCTTCTATCCCATTGTGGAGATATATTTTGAGTACTTGACACAAACATGATTAATGACACACTCTTCAACAATAAGCAGTGACCCCAATTTACAACCATATACGAATTCATATATTGGTGATGGTAAATCTGTGTTGAAATTTGATAAGGTTGAGTTTCATTTTATTTTCATAAGCATTAAAGCGACGGTATGGATATGAAAGTTGTTTTTGTCTTAATATTTTGTCTCGCAATACCACCAGGTATGTTTTTTCTCTAGTTTTTTCAATCATATTTGAATTTATCTTCATGAACAACCTTGTCTGATATCATCATTATTGCATCAATACTTTTTTATGTATTTGAGTTGCATCAATATACACTTTTTTGCAGATTGTTGCATAGGTTGCACGCAGGTTGTGCAGAGTTTCCTTACCGTAAGGTATACTTTTCAATTTTGGTTAGTGTCATAATGATTAAAAGAGCTATACATTTTTTCATGTAAGATAAAAGAATACAAGTAGAAAATATACGAAGATTAATTCATTTAATTTAAGTAGTTGTTATTTTGCAGCTTATAAGTGTATGTGTTTGAAAATGCAACAGTGTCGCTATGTATAGGCTTATCAGTAAAAATTTTCAATCCAAAGGGTTGTTAAAATGATGTGCTTGTCATAATACATGTATATTAATGTAAACAGTAGAACTTGCGATCGATTTTTGAAATAGATTTGGCTCCTCTTTTGACTTTACGATGTTATAGCAATTTACTAAACTGATATCTAACACCGATATAATATCATATTTATTTGATATATACGTATCTTAGAGATAAAGTGTATACACAATTATCCTGAATCTAACTGCAATTTACACACTAGACCCAAATGTTTGGACAAGGGGTCATCCTATATCATCGATTGATTTTAAAAATAAAACATCACATGTATTTCGTTCATGTATTTTCCATATCAACATTGTGTCAAATAACCTTTTAATGAATCTAGTATCGATATACAGCTCTACATTAGCATACTATCAATATATCGAGACCAATAGACTCTTTTCTTCAACACATATGTACCTAACTAGTTATAGATAGACTCTACATAGACTTTACTAGTTCATGTATTCAAAATACATTTATTAAACCTTTTTATTTGACCAATAAATTGATATCATACAACTATTTAAAATACATTCATACTGATTCCTGATAAGCTTAAACTTACACATTTTCTGACATTTTAAAACACAGTGTCTCTCGATCAAAAGAGACGGATCCATAAATCCCCTACGATAAATCATTGCTAATGGCCTTTGACGATTTTAGGGGTACTTTTAACCATGTTAACTATTATATCTAATTCTAGTTATCACTATTTATATATCTTACAGCATGAATAGTTTTTCATGAATATATATAATAAAACATATCTGAATACTTAGTATAGTAAAGAGTTTTTATCACTATTACCTATTATGTACAGTTATATTGAAAAAAAGTCTGTTGGTGGAAGGATATTGATCGCCTGCTTATTAATTGGTGCATTATTGTATAAAATGGTGGTTCTATACACACATGACATAGAAAACACATGTTAAAAATACATAAAATGTTCTATTGCAACAATTAATCGATGATGTAAGATGACCCTTGTCCAAACATTCGGATTAAATGTGTAAATAGCAGTTGAATTTAGGATGATTTTGTATACATATTATCTCTAAGATACGTATTTATCAAATGGATATGATTTCGGTGTTAAAAGACGGTTTAATAGAATGTTATGGCAGCGTAAAGTCAGAATAGGGGCCAAATATATTTCAAAAATCAATCGTTAAGTCTATCATGCAATATAATGTTGGTTACTATTTGGGTATAATTCCTAGCAAGTTAAATTTATTTGGTGGAGAACACCTTGTGTGAGGAACCGCTCGGAAGCTCTTCATAACCCGGTATCTTTCTTCGACGAACATATTAAAAAGTATGTATTTGGAAATCCGAATAAACTATTTCTCGAAACAGACAATTTCTTATTCGAGTCACACTAGCTACGAGCGATAGAACTACATAGGATCATCCAGCAAAATGAAATGTCGGCACCTGTTAGTAATATTTAGCTTCGAGGGAAGTCAAATAAGGGAAGTCGATTGTGCCGGTGTTACGTGCAAAAAGCCCGCCGTGCTCAAAAGCCCGTGGGGCTTTCTAGCACGCAACCGTTCATGTGCAAAAAAGCCTGCTTTGTGTAAAAAATCCCACATCGTCTTATCTTGATATCTTATGCAAATATTTGAGCTTTATTGTGTGGTGATTAAGGGTTGTTGATTAATGAAAATGAAAGTGAAAATAACTGAAAATGAAAAAAAACTGTCACACTTTTATTGAAATATATCAAAAGTATTTACAGCAATATTTTTGACGGAATACTTCAAGATTAATAACCTTTCAACGCTCACGATGACAGCATATCTGAATGTATAAATTCCACTTATATTATTTCATATCCAAACCCTTTTCTTTCAAATAAATATGAAAGACTCATGTGCCTTAATTATACAAATTTGTGTTTCAATCAAGGGAGTGCTTGAAAGAATATCTTATTTGCTATTATATGTTATAGCTATTATAATATATCACCGTACATTGTATATAATATAAGGAAATTAAAGAATTTAAAGAAGACAGGGACATTAATGATATTAAGCATTAACAAATATATTTTTTGTACTAATTTAATTGAAAATAATTAATAGCTTGTTATATTCACCATTGATAAGCTATCACATATAAATAAGTAAACAGATAAGACGAGTAGGGCTTTTTGGAACGAGGTGAACTTGTTTTTCTCACCGTGCAAGAAAGCCCGAGTCGTCTCGTGATTAGTGATAAGACAAAAGCCTGCCCTCGAGAATACGAGAATCTGCTAACGTTCATAAAGAGTATATAGCGTAACTGGGGCTATTGAACACGGCGGGCTTTATGGCACGTAACACCGGGCCCTACCCTCGACGTAGAAAGCCAAGAAACTTGAACCATCGGGTTGATAATATAGGACTTTCAAAAACAAGTTTTTTTACTTTTCTCATAATTATAGAGATGCCATAAACGAATACTTTACATCATGTAGTAAGTTTGAGCGAGACTTAGATGAGATTGAAGAACTCTTAGGATTCCCATTTGTGTCTGATGAGAACTGGCGTGGCCTTCTTTGCGACCTGGCAGGTCTGTTAATGAGTCTGGATATTGAATATTAGAATAATATATTATGTATTCCATCGCTTCAGCTCTTGCTAAGAGTGGGTTACATTTGATTTCTTTCAATAAAGCCCATATGTGATGTCGATTAGGTTATGCTTGTTTTTCATTTTTCTCGCAAGTTTTCGCAGGCAAACGCTCATGCGTTGTCATAACCTTTAAGACATTTGATATTGTTGAAATAATAATATCATGAGCTCTGATATTGAATATACCATATGGCATATTACATTTATAGTTATATATTTTCTTTATGATTATTTTGTAGATGCAGATGATTTTTCAGATGTGATCAATGTTTTGAAGGATCACTTGGCGATGCCGATTGATGCACCCACGACTCTTACGATCCTGCGTAACCTAAAAGGAGGTATTGTCATGTGTTTGCTCTATATATTTATATTCAAAAGAGTCAATATTATGTGATGCCGAAATCCACAGCACTCAAAATACATGTAGAAAAGTATTTATAATTTCATATTTATTCTTATAAATGACAGTCAATATTCCCGAAGCGCTGGTTAATCTGGAGAAATATCAACGAAAAGTGCAGCCGTGGTTAGTCAAGACTGACTTTCCACATGTCTGGCCAGTCCCAAACACTGGAAGGAGGGAAACGGTCAGACTTCTCAGTCAGGGAAACGAAATCAATCTGGGTCTCCTAACCTATGGTGTTCCTTTTTACAATACGAACTACAAAAAGTGGGCAAAGACTTTGATAAGTAAGTAGTAGAATCTATATAGCCGCGTTCACCCGAAACAAGCTAACAAAGCTCAAAGTGGGTAGGCTATGTTTATATAGAAATTTTGCTTGGAAAAAAAGTGCATAATTAAAACTTCTAGTGAAATTGGTATAAACATAACAAACCCGCATTGAGTTTTATTTTGCCTGTTTTGGGTGAACGCAGCTTAAATCAAATAAATTAAATATCACATTTATATGAATGATACTCTGCTGAGTGGTTTGTATATATTTTTGTTAGTTTACCTTGTGTAATATTAGTCTACTTGATTAAAGCATAATCAACAAACACCATTCATCGGGATCAATTAATATATTTACATTAATATGTTATCTTATATCATCAGATGCCGACAGATTGGATGACTATCTTAGAGTTGTCAATAGACGCATGATCGGAGATGATGAATCGCAGGAATGTTTTGCAGTCATGTTTGATAAATTCCGCGATAACGAGTATTTTGCCGAGCTTCCCCTGGTTAGACAGGCCTTTCTAAGGATGATAGATGCTTTCAAAGAAATGGGTCTTTTCGACATGGCTTTTGAGAGCTATCAAGATGGACGTTCAGATGACAGATAGCTGGAAATAACTTTTCTTTTTAAACAGGAGATCAAATGTTATATGCTACATCTTTTGTGTAATAAATATTCGAACAAGACATTATAAAATTTCCTGCAAAATCTGGTTTTAATTTTATATAAATTTAAGCCAAAATGATTTCAGATTCTTTTCTTGACAGGTCTCTACCAGAAAAGATTTTTTTTGTGTTTTTTTTTGTGTGTAAATTATTCAATATTAATAGTGACAATTAAAACAATTATGAATATTAACTATTATACAAATTATAATATTATATAGCCTTTATCAATGTATGTTTATGTTACCGCCATTCTATGTAATCAGCGTATGTCATCATTGCCGGAATTTTTCAGGCAATGTCGAAATCCACTGAGTGAAACAGCGACATCGAATGTCCCATTTCAGGCAATGTTGACATACGCCGGTTCAACAGATTGAGGGTAACATATATGTTAGCGCCAATCTGTGTTCCTTAGCCAATCTGTAGTTTGGCTGGAACGAGTCAGCCAATCTGTGGTATGACACAGATTGGCTGGTTCAATCAGACAATCTGCAGATCGGCTAGAATTTTCCAGCCAAACTGCAGATTGGCTGAAATGGAGACATGATTTTTACCACAGATTGGCTGTAATATTCATATGAGATTGAAGACAATTACATCTAAGATACCTTAGAAGTTATGTGAAAAAGTTTGTAATATAACATCACTTGCATGAAAAGTATCATTAATATTATTGTATTATTGTATTAGTATCTTGTTTTATCTTTAAAACCATCTCAAAACCTCATATGAATATTTCAGCCAATCTGTGGTAAAAATCATGTCTCCGTTTCAACCAATCTGCAGTTTGGCTGGGAAATTCTAGCCGATCTGCAGATTGGCTGATTGAACCAGCCAATCTGTGTCATAAAGACAAAGTGGAAACTATTCGACAAACATTTGATGATGATTTAACCCCGGCGAACAGTAACGATACTGATTTTTGTGGAACCGCTTTTGAACGTTTTGAACCAGTGACAGAAGGTGACATTTCGTTAATCATCAAATCGTCCAAACCTAAATCATGCGAATTAGATCCGATTCCGACCACACTGCTCAAACAATGTAGTACTGAACTCACCCCTATAATTACGCGAATAGTAAACATGTCATTGAAAACAGGATCATTTCCAGATAAATATAAGCATGCTATCATACGCCCTTTACTAAAAAAAACAGGTTTGGAAACAGAATTAAAGAACTACCGCCCGGTGTCTAATCTCTCATATATGAGCAAGTTCATAGAGGAAGTTGCAGGGCGCCAAATCGCTCTACATTTGGAAAT
>LQRL01068470.1:800-12301 GCA_001703475.1 Hydroides elegans | reverse complement strand
GGTTCTTTATTGTTGAATAGCCACTCCCTTCCAGCAGTACACCGACCTCACTGCTTGCTTGAGGGCCTGTGAACAGATGAACAACTGCTTTGCGTGAGTATACAGGGTCACTGGAATTATTCTCGGATGATTGTTATGGTTTAAAGCAAAAGCATGTCATAGGAATCGATGTCGATTAAAAAGTGATGGCTTGGTTGTTTGATCCCGACTTGCTGTTAACACACCTGGTTGATGTTTTGCTAAGGTTTTTCATTTGTGTTACTATTGCTGTTTTTTGATGCGGCTTCTATATTGAATGTTTCGTTGCTAATTTATTCATATATGTTACATTTACGTTGGTATATATGATCGCGTATAGGTCTACCGCTTGAAATCTGACCTCTATTGATATACACATTGTCCTTGCAGCGTTGACTTCAACCGAGGCACCGGCGTCAACTGTTGGCTTCACACGTCGCCTGTTGCTATGGATGCACGCAACCCTTCTAACTCGGTCGACCACTACCAGCTTGTGAGGCGCTGCGGCGAGGATGATAGTAAGAATTAACAAATATGTTAATAATTCATACATGGAAACATAATGATTGATTCTAAAGGGGCCTTGATGCAGAAAAAACATGTTCACAGTATCAAATATGTGAGCGCTGTGATAAGGATGTTAGTAAGAGGAGATAATTTTATTTCACTATATATTCTATAATTTGAAATGTGAAAAGCTATTAAGTTTACTTAAGGAATATGTTCTCTATGCGGAAAACATACGACACTTACTCATGATACACAATAGAATACGCGATTTGTATCATAATAAACCAGTCTATTACGAAACCAAATCCACCCGTCCTAATCTGATCACCACCCGTGCCTGCTTCAGTCATGGGCCTGATGTGCTCCAACGGCCTGTGCGGTTGCGTTGGCAACCAAGTGTACACGACGTGCGGCAGTGCGTGCACGACAAACTGCACGTTCGACCCCTTGATCTGCACGCTGCAGTGCGTGGAGAGGTGCCAGTGCCCTGACGACATGCCTGTGCTTAGCAACGACGGAATGAACTGCATCACCCAGGCCGAATGCCCCTCGGGTGAGTGTCTTCAAGCGGGCAATAGCCGTACGCTCTTTGTATACTATCTTTGCTTAAACGGCACCTTTTAAAAGACTTTGTATAGATCGGTGCAAGAGTGAATTACGTGAACATTATGAAGTCATCTTTTTAAACATGTTTTTAAATATATAGTATTTTTAGATAGTTTAATGCAATGGGTTAACACCACGCTAATGATTCAACATAAATGTATTAACGTAATGCTTTTAATACTTCATATTCTGATCCACACCCTGTTTTACAGACGGCTGCACTTACAGCTGGGACATCTATCCCGACATGCACTCGATCGGCGGGTTGACCACGGCCGCTAATACACTGGCCGACTGTCGAATCGAATGCATCAATGACGCGCTTTGCTTGGCCATCGACTTCGCGGTTAATAACAGTCCGGGCACTAGGTAATTGGAGATGGTTGTTAGTGACGTAGGAAGACGAAAAATGGTTAATGAACATATGTTGGGTTCTGAGCATTAAGTTATTAAGCGAAAGCGTTGTGATGTAAAAAAATATATATATAACAAAACTGAAGCTAGCTTAGTTATCTATAGGCCGATTTCTATGCAAAAAGTATGTGGTGAATGCATTTACTCATGCCCATTGCAAAATGAAAAGAAATTGTAACAAAACATAGTGATTAAGTTTAAATAGTGAAAAGAATGAATAAATGACCATGCAAGTCTATAAAACACGTTTCGACTTTCTCCTTTTTAGCGTGCAACAAAATGTTATATTGAATTCCATTGGTCTTATACAGTTAACTAAAATTTAACATAATGTTGCACGCAAAAATGGCAAAACACGAATTATGCTAAGTAAATAAAACATTTTGTTGCACGGAAACCATCACGAAAAGCGCGCGCTATATAAGCTATAGTGTACTTGTGTCAAGTCAATATAACACAATGTTGCACGGAAATATTTTGCGAAAAAGTGTGTGTTATATAAAACAACTGTGGCTTGTGTTAAGTAAATAAAACATTTTGTTGCACGCGAAATGTGAAAAACTGGGTACTTAACACAATGTTGCACTGAAAAAGTGTTATCTATAGGGATAGATAAGATATAAGCTTCACACAAATGACAGATAATATCGACATAAGTATATTCCAAGTAAGAAATCAAAACCATGTTTAGTAGACTTAACACAATGTTGCACGGAGCCCTTCATATACTATATTATGGTTGCTGAATCGAAATATGTTCATCCTCAAGCAGTCATGCATTCAAATGAATATGACTGCTATAAATAACACACATATCACACCAAGAAAACAATTAAAATGCTAATGACGGTCAATCCAACAGGCCATTTAAAATCAAAACATTTCATATTCATTCTTTATTACCTCTATATCTATTCGCAGGTGCTTCCTGCTGCGAGACCAAGCGAGAGTAGACGCGAGAACAGGACTCGACAACGTCGATCAACACGTCATCACCAGGGACTGTGGTCAGTGTTCGTTTCCTTCACTTATTCAATGATGTGCTCAACTGTAGAGCCTATATCATGTTTCAATAATATGTGTTAAATATAGGAATGGACTTATTAGGTATTTAACGACGGGTTATATTTTGCCTCCATGTAGGATACATATACGTTACTATTTATGTAACAAAAATATCTATAGTTCTTCTTGCACTTACACGAATCCATAAAACACCACCATGTATAACATCTTGTTTTTCTCGTTTCGCAACAATCCAAATAAAGCTATTTTGTTCAACTCAACCCATCTCTCCTCCCCCCTTTCACAGACGGAAGCATTCTCTCCACCATCCCCCCAACGGTCGACCCCATCGGCATCTGCAACGGCCCCTACCGCGTCTTCAACGATGTCTACGCCCTGGGCGCCCGGCCCTATGACGCCGACCCCACAACCGACCTCCAGACTTGTCGCGAACTGTGTGACCAGACCGCCGAGTGTGTCGCCTTTGACTACAGTGCCCAGATCACACCCAGGTGAGAGAAGATTTTGGTTGCGCTTCTATACAACAATTGATAAGTATATGGAACCTCATTTCGCCTTTGACTACAGTGCCCAGATCACACGAAGGTGAGAGACTGACAGTGCTTTTTTTGTGCTTTTACACAGTAGTTAATCAGTATATGGAGCGTCGTTTTACTTTCGACTACAAACCCAGATCACACGAAGGTGAAAGACTGACGGAGCTCTTTTTGCACTTCTATACAGTAGTTATTCAGTATTTGGAGCCTCTTTTTACTTTCGACTACAAAGCCCTGATCACACCCAGGTCAGTGTTTGTGTTGCCTTGATAATCTACACGATTCTGTACGTAATAAGGGCCTGATCACATTTGAAGCCTTTCCTTTTTTTTTGTTCCCAACAAACCTGTCGTTCAATGTAATCTAACGGGAAACTCACAAAAGCTGCTTATATGTCCGGTGATTTTGGTTTCTCTTTACGAAGATATTGGAAGACAGGTTCGGTAGGAAAACACATTGACAAAACTTCCAATGTGGCCCGGCCTAAGCCCTTATATGAGACTTCAAAATATGTTGTCTTTGGCTATATTTAGCATCCAGATAAATTTTCCAGATCACACCTAGGTGAGAGCGTGTTAGATATACCTTGGTTCGTAAGCGTCTATATTACAAGCAATAGTTCAATAAACGAATATATTAGCTTGCAATCCACAGGTGTCGTCACCATCTGGACGTGTTCAACCTGCGACCTGAAAACGTGCTTCCTCTCCCTGGCAACCAGCACTGGCGCTTCGACAATACATGCGGAACAAGAGGTGGGCATTTTGGATTAATGTGTTTAGCTCGATCCCTTATATTGTGTTGTGTAGTGATCCGAAAACCCAACCAATTTATCGGTGTCATCATGTAACCCCCCCCCCCTCCCGCCAACTATGTTACTCTCTCATGATGTTGTGTTAAATCTATCAAATCTATGCATTTCGAATTAACAATCTATTTTTTGCTATTAAAAAATCAAACTGTCTCACTTTGATTACACGTACATACGTTCATTCATTTTACATGAAGATAATATTCTACTTTGTTTAATGGTTACCTTTCTATGTATAGAAACCCCTAGCACCACGTTAGGCACCTCGTTCTCGACCACCGCCGAGTGCGACGTCTTCACTCTGCTCGCGGACCAAAGAGCCATCGGCGCATCCGACCGGGGACTGCTGAGTGTCCAGGGTTGCCAGGACGAGTGTCTCCAGGACGCCGATTGCGTTGCTATTGACTACAACAAGCAGGAGGGCCGATGCTGGGTGTTCACCAGGTATGGTGTTGGGGGCGTGTTAGGAAAGTGGTTCGATGGAGAATTGAATAGCATCGATAGTTCGTTGGAGTATAATGTATCATCGATTGATTCATCTGCAATTTATAAAGCTGTAGTCAATGTTAGTTTGTACCAACAATTTAACTTGTTTATTAAACATGTATAAGTAATATATGAAAAAGCCGGATTGAATAATGAAATATATAATTCATCATATTAATGTCAGATTTCATTGTCGGTTTGCTATAGTATCTTAGTTGTTTTCAATTTGGCTGGAAATATACCTCAACCTCATCTTTATTTGTTACTACCATTTATAACATTGTAATAATTCTTGTTTTAGCGCTGGTTTCCAACTGTTTGACGACGACACCGTGGACCACTACCAACTTGTTCGTTGCGGTATGTACATCTATTCTTCTGTATAGTAACTCAGTTATGGCACATACTTTTTAAAGTCCTTTCATATCTCATTATAAATTATTTCGATATTCGCTTGTGAATCTTCCTTATCATTCTACATTGTAAATTTTGTATATATGTCTCCCCCTTCTCAATCATCATCTTGACTCAATATTCTTATCCAACTTTCCCTTTTAACTCTTCCCAAGACTCGGTCTTATTTTCCCAGAACATACAAATGCTAAATCCTCCAGGACCAGATATTATCAACTCATTTCCATTCATCTTATATCCTCAACCAGCTCTTTGTGTGTCCAATATATATTGAAACTCCAAGAAGTAGATAAGAAAAGTTAAGAAATATATATATATATGATCTTGATTGAATGCATCCATTTTTCCACTGAGAGCACGCACACGACCCCGGCCACCACGCCCGCCTCCACGCCCCCGCCCCCTTGCGACAACTTCAGCTTCTTCATATTCATACTTTCCCTAGTATACCCTCATTCATTTTCCCTTTCAGAGAGCACGCCCACGACCCCGGCCACCACGCCCGCCTCGACGCCCCCGCCCCCTTGCGACAACTTCAGCTTCTTCAACAACAGCAACGCCAATGGAGCCAATCAGGGACCCAGTGGCATCACGAGGGAACAATGCAAGGAACTCTGCGTTGCCAATGCCAACTGTTTCGCTATTGATTATGTGCGCAGCTCGGGGGCATGCTGGATTCATAATAGGTGAGGTTTTTGGGGGGTGGGGAGGGGGAAGGTGGATAAAAGACCCGTATCATATTTTACTGTTTTCAGAGGAATAGCAGTAATTTATGTTTTTTTTCGGTGACTGTATGGTTTTTATTTTGATATATTTGAGTGGATGCATAATGGATCACAGAGGATGCGTTATTTATTAAGTGTATAGAGTCATATCATTCATAATCATCAATGAATTATCAAAGAAAACAAACTGTCTAATATGCATTATGAATCCCATTAATATCAATCATTATTTCAAAGTAATGCTATAACGTGTAAGCAACATATTTCTTAAACAGTATATTTGAATGAATAGCTAAATGACATGTTTTGTTTGTCCCTGCAGTGACCCAGGATCCCCGGGTCCTTCAGACGGAGTTGAGCATCATCGTCTCGTAGCACGATGTGGTAAGTGACCAATACAATTATGCAAAATCGTTTACTCTTGAATTCCCATGCTCTTATCTTTATGTATGCTTGTTAAGAATATTTCTTATGGAAGATCTAGTAATTGCTATAAAGTGAGCTTTAGAGTTTGAAGTTTATTTCAATGTTTTATTTTAGATATATCAGTTTTTTTTTGTTTCTTGTGTAATGAGCATATATATGTTTGTGAGACGCTGTTAACGTTAAAGTGTCACTTGAACAGCGTTTCAGTGTTTCTATGTTGAATTTAGTCATAATGATAAACTATTTACATGTTTATATGAATTTATTCGAAAAAAAACCTGCTATTGTAGAGATCATAGAATAGTAATATATGGCTCGCATCAGAGAAGAATATGCATTAGACTACATAGCAGTTCAACACCATATGACTCATACTTTCAAACATAAAACATAATGAGTAGAGATAAGCTTTTAATTTTCCTTATCACACAATGCTAAAAAAAAATCACATCACCTTCATACATACACGCGCTGCAAAACTAAAACCATGCTGTCTAAATTTTTAGACTCTATGCTTATTTTTGCACTAGAGTCTTAGCGATTCATGAATATGTAAATATATGTTTAAGTCACTTTGGTAAACTATTTTGATTTACTTGCAATAGTATTTTTATTTGACAACAACCTAAGATTCATACTCAAGGAGGTTATGAACATAATAACCAATTAGATAAGAAGTAGTCTGAAAACATAATGAAACACGATTTGAACGGGTATATGGCGTAACAATAAAGAAGAAATATACATGTAGTTTATGCTTAATAATATTAACTGATGTAGATACCTAACAACTAACATGGGAAGCGTTTTAACACTAGGTGGTGGTATCTTAACATGTCTCCTATTAAGAAGCCCTGTCCTCACACTTAGGATTCCGATTTCCCCACCAACATTTTGGATTCGAACGCTCACTCGTTTTGAGTTCGAGAGGACGTTACAACCACCATAGCATGACGGAAGAAACGGGATATTTTGAAACGGTTGCTACTGGTTACGGGTCTTGAAGGAAGATGCTGTTCTTCTTGACGTTAGATCTGCTTGGGAGCTACAGGTATGTTCATGTGCTTTGCTTCTTTCAACTAATAACCATATGAATGCTAATTGTTTTAGTGGGTCTTCCTATATTCTTTTTAAATCTCCCAGTTAACGCTATCCGATCATCGCTTTATGATGTTATATTGAAATTTCTTTTAAACCAAATGAAGCAAAGGGGAACTAAGTATTGTCTATTGTTAGAAATATATAATTTATACGATCTCATTTCTTCCATCTTTCATATTTTGACGTGTCAGATTAAATGTCACTAAATCCCTATTTAAGAATTGATTGTGTTTCGACAATGGTGCGGACAGGAAAAAGCGCTATTTATTGTGATAATTACGACATTCAGAGAAAAAATAGCAAATCCTTTATGGTTGAATAACCTTCATATATAATGAATTTACTATTGTTGAATTGCTAAGTGATCGTAGACATTTTTACTCGGGCCTGGTCGGATTGTAAAGTTATTATGAAAAGGCGCTTGAAACGGATATTTCATTTTTTCTCTCTCATTAGATACTCAGATTTTATGTATCAGCTATATTCAAGTTCAAATAATCATTGCTTTTCCTTTCCATATAGAACTTGCTTTTATTCTATCGCTTAGACTTATACAAAAAGGGTAACTGTCTGTTTCTGGCGAATTATTGGCAGTGCACATGTAACAATAATTCATTGCTATTCCTCTGCCTTTGCTTTGTTCCCATTTAAGTTTAATCTCCAATGCTTGTTTACGGGACAACTGGTATACAAACCAAACACCCTTTACATCAATATCAAATCCTCGACCCGGAAACCACTTTCTCACCATCTGCCCTCGTCCCCCCACAGACACGAGCTGCCCTCTTGCCGTGTATCCCTTCGCCAACAGCAACTCGGGCCAGCTGGCCGTAGCAACGGACGCGGCGCAGTGCTTCAGTCGTTGCCAGGGCGACGGTGATTGCGTGGCGGCCGACTGGAACATCGAGACAGAGGAGTGCTTCTTCCACGACGAGGCGTCGGCGCAGAATGAGGGATTCAGCGATTGCTGTTTCAGAATGGAGAAGCGCTGCACTGAGAGTAAGGGCATTTTGTTAGTTGTTGACCCAGCGTCGCATTGCAGTTTGGGCAATGGGTGTAGAGAATTTGTAGGGTATGGCTCAGTTCAAGAGAGCACGAAAAACATGGGAAGGTATTTCTCGATAAAGCCTGTAGGCCGCTTTGTTAAACATTGAATTGTTGTTTATTGTTTGATTACGTTTTACTATCAATTAGGATATAAGGGTCTATATGATTTATCATTTCTATATGAAAAAGAGGTTTTATATCACAAACGTTACAAAAAAGATCTGATTGTCAAAAAAACATAGACCGCGTCCATCATAGCCCTTATTATTCCCATCTCTCCCCCACAGCTTAGTATGATAGTAAAAAACATTCAGACTGAGTCATTCATAGCTAGTACTAATCTTCCCTGATCTCTCTCCCCCTCACAGCGTGCACCGAAGAGTTCCTCTCCGAACCCGGCTTACGAGGCGGCAACGGCTTCGGCAACGTGCTCACCGCCGTCTCCGAAGGGGAATGCGAGAGCGCATGCGCAGACATCGACTCATGTGACCTCTTCGCTTACAACAGCGTCAGTCGCGTGTGTCGCATCTATGCATCGGGCATTCTGGCGCAGTCGGAGCTCATGCAGGATGCCAACTACGCGCTCTATAGGAGGGTAAGGTGTGTCACGGATGCGGGCACTGTGGAGTATTTGAGCAACGAAGGCAACTGAGGAGGATGGAGTGAAATGTTCATAAGGGTATATCATGGCCAATGGATGTCACTTGGTTTTGGAAGAAGTTTGGATCCGATGGTGCATTGAACGCAGCGTTTAGTTTGATGAACAATTAAGTAGAATGAAATTATCATGACGGAACTGTTTTAAAAGAGTTATTAAACTTACAAATTAAGGGTGAATTATTTAATTGTTTTTCATTCTTTTAATTTTTATAGAGCACGCCAAATTGTATGTGTCAAGAAAAGGGGTGTATATGTTTATTCAAGAGTGTATAATAGATTCAACTACCTATCAGATGACTTTCAAAATTGCATTATAAGATTATAGGAGTAAAAAAATGAATTCCTCGTAAATTTGATCTGATTGAAATGCGGTCTGAAGTTTCTCAAACGTCATAAAGAGCTATTAAAATTTTGCACATAATAAAATTGGCATAATTATTCAAGATGTATATAGGAAAATGATCGATGTATAAATAATCATAATTCTTTAAAACAATCACTTAAGATCAACTTTAAAAGTACACATAGTAATTTAATAACATAGTAACAAATTCACTGTAGATAGTTTAATGTAATTGCTTGAGAGTATTATACCTCATTAATAGTATCAACATGTATCCATAATATTTTTTATCTTATTTTTTCTACTACGTTTATACTGTAATTTTATATTATTTTATATCGAATATAACTCGCAAAATGTAATCTATATTTAATCAAATTGAACACAAAAATGCTTGACGGAATCTAGTTGCCGACTCCAGTTCGATTGACCATCGTTCCTTGTGTCTTTAAATATTTTTATTATTATTTCATATTTCAATATAACTACCAACTTGATAATATACGTCTTAATTATATTAGTTTTTGCTTTGCCATATATTTGTACAACAAGATTGCTTATTCGAAATAAATATGTTTTATAACAAAACCTAGTTTTTGTTTCTACCTTATGTTCAAAAAATGACAATTTGTCATATATTTAGCAAAATAAAATGAGATGCAAACACTCTAAAGCGAAATGACGATACCGAAGTGAATTTGATTTTGGAAAGAAAAAAACTTGGAACTCTTATGCGAGGTAAGTTGGCATATTTTATATAATGTTGTCATTTTTTAGTCGATAAATGTTAAATAATTTAGTTTCGTGTGTTTTATTGTAATAATGATTGGTGATATGGTCATTTTGATTATCAATTCGATATTTATAAATGTAACATACATGTTTGTAAATAGGTGTGCTCACTTCATAATCATACACTACATAATTTATTTACTCGAAACGTGCATGCTTTTAGATGTTAGTAAAAGGGGAAATAGTTTCGCAATTTTAACCCATATTTATCTGCGTGCTTTTCCATAAACGATGTAACATTCTGTACGCCATATACCCGAAACCGCAACTCTGATATATAGAGTGATTTGCAAACTTTCAGAGAGGTTATAATTATTTTGCAAAGTTATTGGAAAGCAATATTTAAAAAAAAAACGTAAATATCTATACTATTACGTCCGGGGAGTCCGGGACATATGATTGATACATCATGGATCTTCAGGAAGGTAGCACAAGGAAAATACGGGGATTATTGATTACGAAACTATTCTCCTTTTTATGCATGCATAAAAAAATAAAACTCATTATGTGAAAAAAAAATCACAATTTTGTATAATTTTTCAAAGCACGTAACACATGAGTGTTAACCGATAGAAACCTTTCACAAACTTTTCCAATCAAATATATAAATCATAATTAAACCATATCCATTATCATCACTCAATCACTTCATAAGATATTTTCACATATTAATACTACAAATAAGATATCAATAAAGACAACGAAATAGCATCTCATTGTCTGTTGTCGTCATAAATGTGATTCCGTTTCAACAAAAAACATATCACACCATCTTTCACACACAATATCATTAACACCTTTAGTCAGCTGTAATGTATTTCTTCATTGTATATAATATGCTCGTCCTCACTGCTAAACCACGTGATTTGGTTTTACAGGAAGCACAGGCCAATCGACCACCACCACTCCCCTGCCCACGGCACCGCTTCCTTTTGGTGAGTTATCTTACAGTTATTTCTAAATAAACATTATATACTTAGGATATTTTAAAGGTGTTTAGAATTTTTGTTTTTACCAGGTTAAAAATGATTGATTTTGTGCCAAAAAAATAGCCGAATAAACCAATATGCTCATGATCTTTAAATATACAATATATGTTTGTTGAAGCAATATATATATTTTTATGAGAGTTTTTATGCAATAAAATAAAGGAAGTTTTACTTGAGTTTCTTAATCTGTATAAGCATTTAAAGATAAAACTTATCTTGATAACATTTTTTGTATGATAATTAACTATGATACCCTTCAGATCGAGTCACAATCATGTTAAATGTCTAAATACTGATTTTAAATTGCAATTATTATACTATCAACCACTCTGAATCTATTCAAGTCAAACACGCTTGTGCGTACGGAGTTAAGCTAATAATCAGATAAATAGGTTCTACTCACAAAGCGAAACGTTTAACTCACTCATCCCCACGAATAACTTGTACATATAATGGACACACCAAGTCAGAGTATCTTTCATTTTTGGAAGGCCAAAAACCAGGGTAAGTATACTTGCCCTGAAAAATATTAGGGCAAGTATACTTACCCTAAAAAAATCAGGGCAAGTATACTTACCCTAGGGAAAGTATACTTGC
>LQRL01068464.1:4804-36416 GCA_001703475.1 Hydroides elegans | reverse complement strand
ACATCTACGGACCAAGACCTTTCATTTGAGCCTAAAACCAAGTCTCTATGACCTTCCGTTCAAAATTTCTAGCCCGTACAAGCTAAAGTCTTGAAAAACCCTATTTTGGGCTATATTAGCCAATTTGACCACTTCCGGTGGGGTGTTTTTGACCGAAATGGTCAAAAGGCACATCTACGGACCAAGACCTTTCATTTAAGCCTATAACCAAGTCTCTATAACCTTCCGTTCAGAAGTTCTAGCCCGTACAAGCTCAAGTCTTGAAAAACCGCAATTTGGGGCTATTTTGGCCAATTTGACCACTTCCGGTGGGGTGTTTTTGACCGAAATGGTCAAAAGGCACATCTACGGACCAAGACCTTTCATTTGAGCCCATTACCAAGTCTCTATGACCTTCCGTTCAAAAGTTCTAGCCCGCACAAGAAAGCGATGACAGACGGACGGACGGACGGACAGACAGACGGACAGACAGACGGACGGACACCCCAACTCTATAGGTCCCCAACTTTGGGGTTGGGGCCTAAAAAAGCCATTCTAAGGCAGATATTCTAAGGGAGTGTCTTTTCACAAACCATTTTTAAACTTAGTTCTCGACATGCATTGCCTTAAGTTTAGAATGATCGTTTTTCTTTGCACGATGTTACATCTTACTTATTATGTATAAGGATGATCGAAAAAGGCGATACAATGGTTTGAGTCAGCCTCACATATCAGATTCAAATCAGAAAGACATTGATTAGTTTAACAGATAAATTCATATAATAATTTCATTTTACGCAATTTCGCATGAATTATTCAAATTCTAGAAAAATGGCGCATATGCAAAATTATCGTGCGCCATTCTAGAAAGCTGTGCGGCATCATGGCGCACAGTCAAAATTTCTGTGCGCCATATATGAAAACCGTGCGCCATGGCGCACATGGCGCACGCTAGAATTATCCCTGATTTTACGACAATTAAGACCATTAGGAGAAACCCTTTTGAACTAAACAAATCAGTTTAAATCAGTAACTTTAACATGCACCCGTGACCCTTCAGTAAATCACAGCTAATATTTTCTAATAGAAAATCGTACCAAGGTAATGCATAATTAACATAACGAAATTCCCTGATTTTCTCTCGATTCATGAGGACATTTCCTGATTAAAAGTGATTTTCCCTAATTTCAAAATCTAATTTGAAATTCCCTAATTCTGCACGACGCTGTTTGTCTACCTTACACATTTATTACAAGAAAATACTATTTCATTTACCCTTTTAATCATCATTTCATTTGTGAAATGACAGCGAAACGGGCTTTTGCACCTCGTAATTTTGCTCGCAAGTTTCTCACTTTGGCCCGTGGGTTCAGAACTCGGTAAATGGATCTGATGACAGAAATGACTTAACTTACCAAAGATAATATTATATCGGTTGTCATACATGATCAGTTTGCATGTTATTACATAGTGTAAACATGGTATAATTAAGGAATTTCGTATTTTTTCTCTTATGGGCGATAATAGAAATATTGAGGAAATGGTTATCGTCACAACAAAAAACAACTTACCTATTTTTTGTTGAACATGGGAAACAGCATTAAAGTTATCACAGAGATATACAGGTCCTTTATTGAATTTGATCTTGAAAACATGGTTTAACCTCAGAAACCTTACGCGATCGCATATATTTAGTTAATTGATCTTGTCGACCCGGCGCACGCCCCCCTGTTCGCCCTAATATGTAAGACAAAAAATAAATTTGCGCCCCCCTGTTCAGCCTGATAATTTATACAGTTGCGTCCCCAGGTTCAATATTTTCTGGATCCGCGCCTGAGTACTGATTGGCCAATGTCTGATCTTGGGGAGAAATCTAAGAAAAACCTAGATACCTTGTTTAGAGCTATTTGTAGCGTTTGTTTTTGATAAGCGGAAAGGTTGAAACCAAGATGTGCTTCAATAGTCAAGGTGAAACAATTTAAGAGCATTGCAGAGTTTTTTTTTGCGAAAACACTTTTAGTAGCGATAAAAACATTTGAGCTTGTTATTCACTATGGAAATGACATTGGAATACCGGAGAGGTCGTGTTCTATCAGAACACCTAAGTATATCACATGTCTTTTACCCTTAATAACTTAGCCATTGCAGTGCACCTCAAAGTTTTTGACATTCATAATTTTACCGTTTGGGCCGAATAATATGTATTCGATTTTGCCCACGTGAAATGAGAGCTTGTTATCGATTAACCATTCATTACATTACCTAAATTCATTTGACTGTGTTTTGAAATAATTGACGGATCGCGATCAGACACTTATATCACACAATCGTCCACATATAAAGCAGCCTGTTTTGAACAGATAAACATATCTCAATGATATAACCGAGATAAAGTAGCGGACCAACCAGGCTTTATTGAGATACACCGTTTTCAATTTCGTTAAAATCGGATGTTTCATTATTAGTTTTGACACACTGTTTTTCCACTAAGATATGACCTGAATCAGGTTGGGTCAACAGCCATTGCTTGTAGTTTGTTACACACACTATGGTGGTTAACGCTATCGAAAACTGTTTTAACATCGAGTAACATCATGCTTGCAAAATAGCCTTTAGCTATTTGATTTTTGATAATATCTGTTAGAAATGTTGGAAATATTATAAAGTGAGTATCGGCAGAATGATTTGGGCGGAAGCCAGATTGGTATTTGTAGATGAAATTGTTTTTGGTCAGATAGTTAAATAATTGGGAGTGAATACACTTGTCAAGTAGTTTTTAACTGTATTTAAAACACTAATAGGACGATAGTTCCCTTCTTCTATTTTTTTGTACAGTGGTGATACCGTAGACTCTTTGAGGTCGTTGGAGACTATGCCTGTTGATATTGACAAGTTAACTATAGACATAACTACTTGGGCTAGTAAATTTGCACTTTTTTTAGAAACTTTGGAGATATGTTATCAAGGCCTGAGCGTTTTTTAAGATATAGACTTTTGAGTTCTTTGTATGTGAGGTCTTCAGAGACTTGTTGTAAACGGAACGACACCGGTTTGATGCTGCGAGCTGCATATAAGTTTTTTAATACATCTGAATATGTATGTAGTATTGATATTTTTAAGATGCGGTAACGCTTTAACAAATTTAGAAGCTATATTGATGAAAACACGGTTGATATGATTGCATATATCAATATCAATAAGGGCTTTGTTGTTGTAGCCTAGTGATTTGAGATTTTGTCAGAGTTTTTTGGAGTTAATTGCATTACTAGTAAGATGCGATTCTAAATAATTTGCCTTTGCATTTCAGACATTTCTTTGAATTTCATTTCGTATCTGACAGAACTGACTATACACGTTCTTATCCATTATTCTATTTTTTGATGCGAATGGATTTCAACGGAACTAATTTGTCTAAAATAGTTTTTGAAATCATAGCAAACTCGAAGACAAAACAATATCATTATATGCCTCCATGGAAAGGGATTTGCTATATTGTATTTCTAGTTCGCTGCATGTTCGATTTATTCCACCGCAGTTTCATAATTCGCTCAATTACATATTTTGTATATATGCCCATTTTGGTTGCTGAACATGGACAATACTCGAATTGTTTGTCATTATTATATATGATATGTTCCAATTTGTCCGAATAAGTGTCATAACATATGTATAAAGCTTGATATAAAAAACTATTTTGATGATAACCAAAATAATATGATGTTTACCTTTTTTTTATATGATTTAAATTTAGTTTTTTTTTATGATAAGAATTATAACGTTGACCATCTTTGAAATTTGTTTTCTTTCAATTCGATTTGGACGATAATGCATTCAAATATGTAAGCCATTTTTTTTGTCTTAGCTATTTTTTCTAAATAATCACTTGATGATGTCATTAAAACTTTGCATATTGACTAAATTTTCCGCTAAATACCTGAAGTATACGGTGCTCCCAGAGCTCAAGTATCTGCAATATTTTTCCTTCATATAGACTTCTAACTAACGAAATATTGATTAGATTTCATTTGATCTCATAAATTATCAATTTTGTTTTAAGATATATATTTCTGCCTTATCATATATTAGAAAATAAAGAGTAAACAATTAGCTAGCATGTTTAATAAAGCCATAGTTGCATTTGGTCCGGATTCCCATATTACAATGCAATGTGAGGTACTGGGCACGATGAATATGTATTATATGTCACAATGCCTTATGTTGCGAGCGATATATGCCTTTTCATTTATGATTTATATTATCAATGGATGAAATCAGTGACGTTTTGTAGTGAGAAGCGCGCAACCTTTTTTTGGAGCTGATTAAGGGCCAGAAGTTCGTAATTCGAGGGCCAGTGGTTTGAGTACGACTCATATTGTTGGCGATTTGAATTGTTGATCTTTTTCATATATGAATATATCTAAACCACATACCAAATTGTAAAATAATCCTCATATGCACCTCGTTCGAGATGTATTTGAAATTTATATTTATTTGAGTTAAAACGCAAGGGTAAATAAAATTTGCTGTATTTCAAAATGTTTACAACCTATTTTTTTATTTTTTTTTCAAAGAATATTATTTTGATCGTCGTTTATCAAAATACTGATGCTGTTGTCTTTCAAAGATCGATACATGTATAAATGAATCACACTTTTCCATGAAACCATAGCTTTACCATACAAGTTCATATATGATATACTCAAATAAATGTTTAGTATTTTCACGTCACGGTTATGACCTACTTAATTAGCCTTGTAATCATGTATTGAGTCAGGAGTACTCAGCGATTTATTCGGTGAAATATCTATTCTGCTGAGAAAACTTCCTTGCTGGCACTTCCACAGGATAGAATAAATATATTTTTCAAATTGTTGTTTTATTTCAAGAAATAAGGTCCATAAATGTAATTGTTATATTGAACAAACTTTGTTATGAGCAAATTAAGGTTTAAACATGGGAATTAACTACTTTTGGTGGACTTTTAGAGAGCATGAAATATTGAAGAGTAACTATTCTTGCTGGCAACGCTTTTTGGGCGTTCCTAGCTGGCAAATGCATAATCAAGTTTTTACTTAACGGACTAATATGTCACCACTTTAAGCTGCAAATGAATTCGATTCGTAACAAAATAAGTCATATTGGGCACACTTCTCAACATCTTTCATTGGGTACTCCTGTTGAGTTATTCGATATCGAGCATGTCATGTGATGTTCGTAACTTGAGTTTGTGCTAAACTCTGGGTTGATAAGGGCTGTCCCCAATCAGCTGAAAGGTTGGTTCCTAGTACATCGATATTTTGTCACCTTTTTCAATCGGGAAGCTGTAGTGCTGCGATTTGCATTTATTTTAATTCCAAACTATTTACTTGCTCTCCGATTTTCCTTTCGCTCGCATTCTATGCCGGCTTGGAAAAAATCTTTTTGCCAACGAAAAGAAGGCAGATGATAATTTGCATAATAAACCTATCAAATGAACTAACGTTGCATGTTATAATCGATATAATGCTACGTAATTGCAAAAAAACATAAACAATAACACAGAGCACAACGTTGTAAAAACGTTTATCAGAACATCACCAAGCAAATACAAAGACCTGATTCGTTAATCGATTTACTTATATAGAAAATTCCGCTAAGGAATACATTGGAAACAAAAAAAAAAATGTTAGTCAATGCGGGTATCTCCTCATAACCCAATTTTCTCATATTTTTCTTTCTTTTAAGTAGCTTCTTTACGTAGCCAGGGTAAATAAACCAGAATCGTGATGGGTCTGTTATATATACATTTTACTACATATACCACTGTATATAATTAATAAAACCAGCATATCGCCACCTCATAACTTTTGCCATATAACCAATCGATAGTTCAGGACACAACGTTGCAAAACGTTTTACTATCAAACCAGCAAATAATCGGGCATAAACAAATACAATGACCTGGTGCGCCAATCGATCCGCTTATATATGGCAAGTGAAGAGGGGAAATGGATCAGAATTGACATAAATTTATGGTTAAGAGACAAGTGAAAGGTAAGATTTATGTTTTTATTTTGTCAACAATATATACATTTATTGAATGAGTTGACTATCGGAGAAACATAATATTGGGCGCGTTAATTAAAATGGTAGACATTCTTGTCATAAAATACTTTGTTACATTTATAGTTTTTCAGGGTTTATAAAGTAGATTTATAAACAATTATCAAACAGAGATACAGATAATTAAATATATGAGGATAAACCAAAAATAAATACACTAATTGTAAAACACAAATTATATTATTTACAACCTGATACCAATATACATTTTATTTTCAGGAAATATTATAGAATAAGAACATAAAAGTTTAATCAACTGCGAAGAAGACGAATTTCAAAAATGGCGTCGAATCCGAATCCGAATCAGCCTCCAGAACAGGCACCAGGATTTTATCCACTTGGAGCCCAAGTGAGCCCGCCAGAGTTCCAGCAACGTGGATATCCTGTCTATACGGTAAGTTTGGAGATTTTGTATGGTTGTAGTTACATTTGCGTTTTAAAACACATCTTTCTTCATGGATTATAATGAATTCGTTATGGGAATGTGAAACGTAAGTAAACTGAGATTTGAGTGTTATACAAGGAATGGAAAAGAAACGAAAAGAGCAGCGTATCAAACATATCAAAATTAGTTTGTTCTGATGGTATTATGGTTAGGACTCCATATTAAGCAAGATTATCGAACATGAAAAAAGCAGGACTATATAAATTTATTTTTATTGTATAAATAATGCATTAGGAAATTTAAAAGAGTCACAAAACCAGAGACGCAAATAATTTAATGACGAAAATAAAATGCCGAATCGTAGACATACGTTTCTCCTATATCCAAGCCACTCCTAATATTCATGGCTTACTCATATTAGTGACGTATATTCTCTTGAGTAATTATTAATTCTCCTCACATGAGACGGGTGCATATTTACTTATTCCATTGTTGTTTCAATATATTGACCTTGGATTATATGTCGTTCCTTGGCTGGAAGGTAATCGATTAATTGATCCTTCATTTGGCACCAATCTCTGGGGTCACAAGAGCTATACGTTTGTCAACGTTTGCTTCCATGTTGAGTAAAAAGTAAACACATGTTATAGATGAATATTATAGAAAGGCGTAGAATGAAGCAATAAGAACTATGTATAATAACGTGTAAACGTATGTATACGTTTACAAGTTATGATGCAAAATAGGTTCTCTTATTTACTAATTCCACTTGTGATTAGCAGAATAAATAATAGATTGAGCAGTGTGTCAATATGTTCGAGGTTCATTCCTGAAATTATAATAATTTCATTCCTTGTCATAAAAATGAATTCAAAAATGTCATAAAATCGAAATACGCATAATACAGATTTTCAATCTCTCTTTCCAGGGCACCATGTCCCCTCCTCCTTACCACCCCAACACCGCCCCTCCTCAACCCCAACCGTCAATGCCGGGTCGCGCCAAATCCTACTTTCCCGCCGATAATGGCGCGACCGGATATAGTTCCAGCGAAGACCGGAAACCACTGACCGGAAATACAAAGCCGAGACACGGCATGCCGGGATTTGTGCGCAAGTGGTTCGATCTGGATTTGGAAAGGAAGGAGGATATTAGGGAGATGAGACATAAGTGGATTGCTTCGAAGAAGGAGACCGGGGAGACGAATCCGGAGAAGGATTTTGAAGGTAAGGTTTTTTTATGAGAATCTATTCTTTAATATCTAAAGAATAACATTTTATACGAGAAATCTACATTTGGAAGGTAATTCTCTATTGTAGGGTTCAAAGTTTGCGATGTCAAGCCCATTCTTAAATCATTCCCACAGTTAAATGAAATTGAATTGTTGATGAACATATGCAATCAAATATATTGCAATGATGATTTGACTACTATATGTTTGCATGTATACGAATAAATCAAATAGACACATAACAATATCAAATGCAACATGCTATTTTTTGTTGAGAATTTAAGTACAACTAAATGTATCTTTTTCTTTCAGGACTGAAAGTGATCATGCCCAAATACGCCGCCAAATGGTTCGTTCTTTCGCACGACGAAAAGGAACGCTATCGCGCGATGAGACGCGAAAAGAAACATGGCGCCGACGTCCCGGGGTTCGCGGTGAAATGGTTCAATCTTTCCGACCGGAAGAAGAGCGAATGCAAGAAACTGCGCGACAAGGTACGAAGCCCAGTAGTTCAGTTGGTAGTCCAGTTGGTATAGTGATTGACTAGCCAAGTGTCTACTTAACCGGTGGCATGAGTTCGAGCCCGGCTCACGTCCTATCTCAATATGTTTTGATATTTATAACCGGTGCTATCGCTTGTTTAGGGATCAGTAAGCACCGCATGTGGCAGTTGTAGAATCTGATAGCTAGAGAATTAAATATGATGCACTTATAAAAGAGCTTTGATATAAGATGGTGATGTATGGTAGCAAAGACTCAGGAGTCTTTGCTGGTAGTTATCGGTTCATATTAAGTAATTATCAAGTTATGATAGTATTCTATAAAGCTGTTTGGGCAGGTCATTGATCCAAATTACCGTTATATGAAAACCAATAATTATTTGTAATTTATTATAAAGGTGCGCGCACAGCAGAAATCGGCCGGAAGTGACAGTGACGAAGCGGAAACGTTCGAAGAGGCGGGCATCCCGCAATTCGCCGCACGCTGGTTCTCATTGCCGAAAGCGAAGAAAGATGAGATTCGCATCAAGTACCGACACAACCAGAAATGTAAAGAATCGGATTGTGATAATCTCCAAGCGCGCATGAATATGCTTCAGATGAGCAAACAGGACGAAGCCGCCTCGGCGTATGCATCAAACCCGCAATATAACAATTCAATGATGACTCCATATGGGCCGCAGCAGGGACAATGGATGGGCCAATATGCACCGCCGATGTATGGGCCACCACAACCCCAAGGGGCAGCTGCATGTATGAGCCCTCCGCCCTATTTTCTCATCAAGCGCTTTTATAAAAGCGAATCATCTACAGATGAAGAAAGTGAGAGCGAAACAGATGCAGGTGCGCGACCCAAAACAAGCATGGCGGCGAGAGGAGGTGATAATAGCGGATTGAACGGACCGGATGTACCGAAATTCGTCCGCAAATGGTTCGCACTGCCGATGGAAGCCCGGCAGCAGCTGCGAATGCTGAAGCAGTACCAAAAGAAGCACAAGTCATGCGGTTCAGCTATTCCACCATTTGCGAAGAAGTGGTTCGCGCTTTCGCACAAGAAGAAGCAAAAATGGCGCGAAATGCAACGGGCACATCGCGCAGACCGTTGTCAATCAGCGCCACCTGGTATGAGAACGACCGAGGTCTCGGCAGCCGCTGCCGGATTCGATTCGGTTCCGGAATTCGCCGCGAAATGGTTTGCACTTCCGGTCGAGCAGAAATACCATCTGCGCATGCTCAACAAGTACCTAAACGGAAGTCACAGCGAAGAATCAGATACTGGCGACGAATTCGCTGAGGCGATGCCAGAATTCGCAGCGAAATGGTTCGCGCTTAGCAGCGAACAGCGATCGCAGTTGCGCGATATGAAACACGACAAAAAATTCAAGAAAGAGCTCAAAAAGCGAGCGAGCGAACATGGTGGCGGAAAAATGGCGGCATCATCTCAAAACGAGGTTCCGCCCTATTTCGCTATGTCGCCATGGCAACAATGGGCTTATACTACTCCGCAGCCGCCAATGGACTACTTTCGCGGTCAGAAAACACAGGGCGGATATACGCAGATGAAACCGGAAAAGGAAACGTATGAGGATTCCGATGATTGATTTTATAAATATCAAACAATGAGAAATATTATTATGTGATAAGTTTGAGAAGAAACTTTATTATTATTATATGACACTTAACCAAGAGTTTAGACATTTATTACATGTTGGAAATCGAAATACAAAGAAAATGATAGAAATGGCACTGGAGGGCAATACAATGCTGTATCGGCACTATTCAATTACAATCAACGAAAACCTCACTAAAATGGCATAATTATTGCTTTTATTGGTATGTAATAAACAAAATACAACATTCAGAAGCCGTACATATGGAGTCATTGTCACTCAGACGTGCATTTCAGATGCCCTCAGCCTCCGGCTTCGAGCATCTGAAATGCCCATCTACGTGCCAATAACTTCCATATGTACGGACTCTTCATGATGTATTTTCAATTTACTATTTAAAGTCACTCATGAATTGATTGTGAATGTAAATATAATGAACACATGTAACATTTACGTATTTGACATATTTTTAGTACTATTTATGAATAATTATTTCTATATTGCATTTACTGATATGTTGCTTTGAGTGACGTTCAATAAAAGACATATTGAATGTTAATGTATTGTTTTATTAAGTCTTTGGAGTCTTAGATATTTTTACTTGAATATTCATTATATGCAATTAAACAAAAAAAAATAGCATACACTATTTTCACAAGAATATTTCCAAGCAAGATATTGTCTATATAAAAAAGAAGAACAAAAGAAGAATTTAGGCCTACATTAACATATCAATTATTTAAGATTTTTTTTTTGAAAATTGAAAATATGTACTGATGTACATGTACATGTTTTTATTCACACATATAGTGTTAGCCTTTCAAACTCTATTATACTGTGGCACGGCTAAAAAACACGATAAAATTGCATTTTAAAAAGAAATCGTAGAACAGAATAGAATTATTTTATAATAAATATATGAAGAATAAAAAATTGCGAAACATATAATTTTTTCGATGTAGTTCAATTACTGCAAATGGGTACAAGCCCTAAATTTCAACCGGAAGTGCCTCTAGACTTAGCCTAAAAATTCCAAAACTTTGATATATAATAGGTGTGCCTCCCCCTCACGTGTTCTATCACGCATGTTTTGATTTTTTGAGGTTAAGAGTGAAGAGACATAACAAAGTCTGCGCACTTAATAGAAAAAACAAAGGACAAACAAATGATTCCAATCAAACATATTGATTTGAAACTGGGTCTAGGCTATAACCAAATATATAAGGTTTGAAAATGTTCACTACAATTCTATATTTTCTACGGTTAACCAGTTCATTCGGGCGGATTGGGCCATTCCTGTTTTCTTTTATCCATATCATGGATGAATTCATGGATTATACATTTTTTAAGGGAAAATAATAACGTTAGGGGCCTGGCCACACGGAAAGCTTCTTCGAGCTGGTTTATCCTAACAAAGTGTGAATTGTCAATAATGGGTAAATCAAAAATGCAGAGAAACGCTCATTGCTTGACGGGATTTTGAGTCTCATCAAGATAGTAATGAAACTAACGGTTTTTATGTTAAAACACGCCTGAGCAATCTTTCCGTGTGGTCAGACCCTTATGGAAGAATATCTCAGAAAATGCTTCCCACTTCTCTCACAAGGAACCTGAGCACCTAAATTTAATATGATTTTAAAGGGGCATTCTTCTTGTCTGTATTGCTTTAAAATCTATTAGTGAAGATTGATACAAAACAAGGTTATTACAGCAATCGACATTTTTAATGAACCAGGGTAAAAAAAGACATTTATCAAATTTTAATTATGAGTGTTTATTATTCATATTGGAAGTCTACTCCATTCCTTTTGAAGAGTTTCTATTTTAAGATGGGCGCTGCAAAGCTTTTTCGAAAAAGAATATTGAGTATGATTAATAAAATGTTGCACGCACCCCTTTAAGTGTCAAACAATACATGTATGTCTCTCTGAGTTATTGACAGCTAACCTAGGGGAGCCACCTACTGTGTAATCTACAAAGATTTCGACAATTTCTGAATCGGCAACATTTTCTAAGTTTTACCAACTGCTCCCAAATATACACCAATTTAGACACATCTCTCCGGATTTCAGTTTTTTGCAACAGATTAAAAATTCTTAGTTGTTTCATATTGATAAATTTCAAAAAGGATGAAATAATTGAGAAAAATGTTATTACAATTTAAATATACCCGTGCCAGGGTATAGAATTTATTTTCTATTTGATAACCCTCAAGCCACCATGTTAGAAATAACGCACCATTTAAAAGCTGACTCTGGATTCAAGGCAGGGTCTCGCTAACAAAATCATTGAAACATGTTTTTTTTTTTGCAACAATTACTCCATGCCGGTTTTTTAATATTTTTGTAACAATTTGATATGACCTATCCATATCAACTATTGCTTGTCAAAAACCAAAATGCCTGTCTCAACATATCGACAAATACATTTCGTGCTATATCCGACCAACTACTTTCTTTATCACGTTTCCCCGCCATTTTCATTGGTTGTTGCACAAACCCATCAGACATCCGCCTGAACGATTTCACAGAACGCTCATCCAATAAGCTTGCTCGACGTCGCTGATTGGCTAATGGACCAGTCATGTGACTTGGCACGTGATTAGTCATGTGATTAGTCATGTGGTTGGTCATGTGAGTGGCTGGTACACTCATGCGACGTCTGTCATGGCCGCGGCAAATTGATTTTCGCGGTGCATGCGTCACTGGAAACACCCCGTTTCTTGCGTCATTTGAGATTGGATCAATGTTTGACGACGAAGTGCCAATTTTAGCTTTCGCAGCATTTTTATTATTGGTTTCTAGTTTATCATGGTGCACTGAGATACTTTGACCATGGACCATCTGCCCTTCAAATGATGAATCGGCTATTGGTTCGTTCTTGTCGCCATATGACTGATCTTGACCTTGATCACCTTCTTCCGGAATGCATATATCACGTGATAGCATCAGAGGGCATGAGGCATGCGACACTACGGGTAAACTGAACCGGCGACGCGAGTTATATTGGCGAGAAAAATTACTTTGAGTAAATGTTGAATGAAATGACGAGTTCATTTCGTGGGATTCTTGTTTTTCTGTGATGCGCCTAGGGGCAATTTGCAGTTGAAACTCTAGCTTATTTTCCGCAGCAGCTAACCTATCTTCCAATTTCGACAAGCGAGCATCGAAACCTCTTACAAACTCCATTAGTTGCATTATGTGCCAATGTATGTTATCTACATGCGATTGTGCATCCGATTCCATTCGACTTAATCTTTTTTTTGTTGTCGTCAATATGTAAAATGTATTCATTAAGTGTACTACGCAAATCATATACTTCCTGTTCCATTCGCTTGAGTTTAGGTTCGAAGCGACATGTTGGTTTTGGTGCATCGGAAAACGAACATTTTTCGTCATGCGATTTAGCGTCTACCCATCTCATACTTTCAGAGCAACCTCTGTGCTTGAAGGTACAATGCACGGGCATATTTTCAAGCTGCCTGGATATATAAACATCTTTCTATGCCTGAATACATAAAAAACATTGAATATTGGGTCTTTATTGCGAGATAATATATCACATCTAAATGATAGTATAGAGTCTATTTTAAATGAGTAATGTATATTTCTTAAAGACCTAAACATCTTAGAGATAAACGCCTACAAGCATAAAGGATTCAACTTTTTTTTTTACAAATGAATCATCAAAAAATTCGCACATCTAATTGTATTTTATGATCACAAGCGACCTATTTGTCAAACCATTTTATAACGAATTCATCATGCAAAAGGTTATATATATTTATAATTCATAACTTACTTCTCCATAATTAATTGTACCACATTCTTCCTCATTTCCAGGACTATTGGCGGTGTCCTGGTGGCGAAACAGGGACCGAAGACATCTTTCGAAAAATAGCATAATACATTTAAATAAGCGTATATCAATGTAAAATGAGACCAAATCGAAACCTCAGTGTAGCGTTATATCGAGTTTATATTTACCGTGAAGTTATGACTGAGAGTCAGAAGTGCAGGCCCGGATCGGGACATTTTTAAATATATAAGATCGAGATATAAGACTGAAAGCCTATTGGGTTGTATTCATCGCTTATATGACGCACAATTCGGATGAAGCAATAAACATTTAAGTTATCCTCATCATAAGCTCAAATTTTCGCATATTAGTTTTCATAAATACATGTAATGCATGCATTTTTGATCTCAGGTTTTTGTTATTTTAAAAAGAAAATATTTCCAAAGTTATTTTCATGAATTTCAATAAAAATACTCACCGTTCGCACATGCGGCATCCACATCTCACTTGGAAAACGGGCGGAAGCAGAATATTACAGCACTTTGCGCATGTGAACTGCGCAGCCGGCGGCGTATGAACAAAATGCGGCCTTACGTCCGGTGCGAAATTATATCCGTGTGCCATAGGGTTGAGAAAACAGTCCGATGAAAAGTGAATAGTCAACTTACCGGGGTATGTATGCAACTTACCGGGGTATGTTTTTTACCCCAAATGCAAATCAAAATGTCTAATATTATCCGAACATCAAATACTGACATATTATGAAAAATGATGAGCTAAACTTGTTAGCTAAAACATAATGTTTTATTCTATCAATGCTTCAATCTTATGTTTTAATCCAGTCATTATATAATCAATGTTGATGGTTATTTGCTATAACATCAAAACCAGTAGTTCAGTAGTTATTGTTTATTGCACATCATTTGTTTTTATCGTTGATTTCATGTGTATAGCAGATTAAATAATTTTAGCAAATAGCAATCGAGAATAATTTAATCAATCCAATTGTATATATCATCGCAACTATGATGATATCAGAGCTGTCAGCTTCCTAAGACCTATGTCTCATTGATTTTGTGACACACATTTAAAAGGCCTTGGCTTTATTCAAAGACAAAATGCACATAACGAGCTAATACCTGAAAAGGGGGTTCTCTAATCGTGTAATGTCGCAAGGGACATGCGTCCTTATAAGTATTCTCAATGAATCAAGATAACAGAATACAATATTTAAATATAGCAAAGTTTGCATCTTTAGTTCTTAGAATAGATATTTAATAATGTCATTTACACACCTTTGTGTAGCATACACTTCCTAAATTGATTTTCAGACAGGGAATATCAAGTGACCAAATATGTTTTTTCATCAACTGACTTCATATTGAAATAGTATCTCTATTCCAAATATTAGCGAGAGCTAAATAATACATGATTACAATTCTATCATTTTCACGTTTACCCGCTCTAACATCTTGAGATGACATGAACCGGGATCGAACCAAGTGACCCACCAATGCAACATAGCCTGGCTGGTCAGTCATTGTACTAACTTGACTACGGGACCTCCATAGCTATAGATTATGCAAACCACAAGACGGCTTGGATATTATAATCGAGTAGTCTAGAATTATTTTCCGTTGCAAAAAGTTTTTACAAAAAGTTTGATTTCAATAGAGGTGGATGTTGTAGTGCATCTTTTGAACACATCAAGTGCGCTTGAACCAGTTTGTGTATTGTGACGTTCTTGCGGTTTTGAAGTGAACTTACTTGAATCAGACTTGATTTGACAAACCTTTTGACCCGATGTTTTTTAATAAATAAGGATAGAACGCTGCATAAGATAGGATTTTGTAGTGAATCACTGACCCATTTACTAATGGGAAATTTCGAACTGATTGTTATCATAACATTAAATACTTTGAAGTCGCAAATGTATACATGTACATTCACGATGTGGTTATCCTATAACAGGTTTAAAAAACCCTTTTAGAATAATATAATAACGCAAAAATAAGTTGCGAAAGCCCTAAGAATTATTTTGATACAGATACAGTGTAACCAGAACATTCTAAACTTGGATTAACATATCTATCATAGATGCATTGCTAGGAGGTAAGATGTCTCTACTAAAAAGAACACATTTTTGTAAAAGATGTTTTCTTATTTGATTAATTTTGGCATAAATCAATGTTTCATATGATTTTAAGCCAAAAAAAGACTTCAAAGTTCACTACCACACACTTAAGCAAAGGGTTGAGTCGTCTTAGGGTCCAGTTGTAAATGAGTTGATTTTTTTCAGATTTGTTTGAGGAGAAGTGCCAAATTATATCATCTCAATGACATTACCCCTTAACTTCCGGTACCCTTGACGTATCTCACATCCTATTGAATGCTAGACGGGTAATATGCAGTGATAACACATTGATAATACATTGTTTTTTTTGCATATGTGTTATCACATCACCAAACATAATGTTTTGGAAGAGTTTTATCTAACCCCTTTCAATGCTCAAACGACATGCCCTCAAGTGCTCTTTCAATGATCCAACACGTTCACCCTAACAAAAAGATATTAGATAATATTGTAGTTGCAACTACCATTTACAGCATTGACAGAGGAATTCAAAGTGACTAAAACCCGAATGGCCATCACTATCCAAACGTCATCAGATGACTGCGTGCGTAAAGCTGGAGTCACTTTTCCTACAGGTAGAACATGGGCAGTACAAGGCGCGGTAGATGAGGCAACATCCCGTCTAAAACATAAAGATATCGTGGGCAAAGTATGCATAGGCCGTCAGGGTCTAGGCTTCGCGGAAGCTGGAATTCACAATAGATGGGATACCGCTGACTGCAAGGAGAGAAGAAAAATGGTAACTGATGTGGTGCGAAATGTAGAGGAAGAAAAGAGAATGGCTAGAGCAGTGGGAATGGCATCTCAAGGAGCCTGGATGAAGTGGGAAAGTGCGGTACCCAGGAAAATAACCTGGAAACATTGTGGAAAATGGAACCCATACGAATCCAATTCACCATCCGCTCGACGTATGATCTATTACCTTCACCGACAAATCTCATGCCATGGGGAATGAGTGATGACGCTAAATGCAGACTCTGTAGTGAGCCTGGTCATTTGGAGCACATTCTATCCTCTTGCAAAACAGCGCTTACGCAACGGCGTTTCACGTGGCGGCATGATACGGTCCTACGAAAACTAGCCCACTATTTAGAGCTCAAGAGGGTTTATGCAAACAAAAGCGAAACCAAAGTAGTGCGAAAGGAGGGTTTGAAGTTCGCAAAAGCTGGACAAAAAGTCAGCAGAACAAATGAAACAAAGAATAGAGAACACAGCGTTGGATTATTGAACAGAGCGCAAGATTGGGAATTACGTGTAGACCTCGATAAGCGACTCGTCTTCCCCTGTGAGATTGAAACCCGATTAAGACCAGATATGGTAATGTTCTCTACCGCAAAGAAGCTGCTGATCATAGTGGAATTAACAGTTCCATGGGAATCAAGGATTGATGAGGCGTTTGAAAGAAAGAAACTGAAATACAGTGACCTATGTGATAGCTGCAGGGAGAAAGGATGGTCTGTGTGGTGCTACCCTGTCGAAGTAGGGTGTCGGGGGTTCGTTGGAACATCAACAATTCGAGCCCTGAGACAAATTGGGTTAACCGGGAAAGAAAGAACGAAAGCGGTGAATGAAATAAGCGAGGTGGCGGAAAAGGCATCTAGTTGGTTGTGGCTTAGAAGATCTGAAAGCCGATGGGAGCCAAATAGCTGACATGTCTCGCGTGGGGATGGCGCAACCCCCACGGGAACGGCGGATTGAGATTGTATGATGATTAAAGTGCCGAAACAGTCAAAGACGTCCGCTTCATCACTGATGACGAGACATGTGTAGCAGATAAATCTGTACTAGTGAAACAACTAGTTTATGCTAAAACTGACTACCCCTTCATGTTGACCTGACACTATTGACAGTAATTTAAACAGCATGGTGATCAAGTTATTTAAGTAATGTGATGATTATACCTTAGATTACCGTCAATACTCAATGTATATATGAAGCTCGTATACAACGGCACCGAAAACATAGCAGTAGCTCTCCCAAAATGACTGGCTCAATTTACGGAACAATCGGCGAACTGTTTGCGGATGCCTTTATGCACATGTTGCGCAATGCATCTGAAAAGCAATCAGTGCTTAATACCACAGTTATTTATGAAAACGTCTTCTTTAACTAATGTGACTATTGTTAGCAACATTGCACCGTTGTTACATTCGTAACAAATGTACCATATCCTGGCAAACGTCTTATCTCCGTGTTGTCATCTGACCGTTCAGTCAGTTGTTTCAGCCGCACTTTCGCCGCCAACCAGACGAAACTGATTGCGCAAGTGAAGCAAATGCGTATATAAATATTAATTTGGTGTAATTTTGTTTACGATGGTAACTCTATAGCAAAATACTCAGTGCTCCAATTGTCATAATGGTGATGTGGTTAACGGTAGTATGTAACTCTGGGCCGATTGAAATGATTTGCAACTGTTTACATACAAAGACTGGAATATGAGGGTATCCGCTCAAAAAGTCTCCAGTCAAAATGTTTCCTGCCATAAAGTCTCTAAAAGTGACACGATATGCCAAAATTCTCCAGCCAAAAAGACTCCGGCCATAAAGTTTCCGGCTATAAAGTCTCCAAAAGTGACAGCATGTGCCAAAAAGTTTCCAACCGAAAAGTCTCCAAAACTTATCAGTGAATTTATTGCGTATTTTAAATAGGACATACCAAGATCTACTTGCCTATTAATAAATATCCCGTTTATTAATCAGTGCTACTTATGCATAAAAGGTCTCTGTCCTCCTGCATGTCCAATAAAATCACAACAGTCCTGGGGACAGGGGTCCTGTTATGTGCCTTTTACGAAACCATAAAGCAAAGTAAAGATAATGATCTCCGTGACACTGTGCTGTGTATTTACCTTTAATTACAATAAGAATTAATAAGACTTATTTCTACTAAATTAATGCAGTTTCTGACTTTCGGCGCTTTTATCCATGCGCTTTTGACCGGGCACAATCTTTATCAGCTATTGAGTCTATTGTTTTCTTGACTCTCAGTTGTCAAATCATACCCTAATACTTTGAAATAAATTACATCATTCTAGCAATTGTATGTTATCAATTCAAATCAACACTTTTCTGCACTGTCCAAAAAAGTCAAGCCCCCTCCGGTTTCAACCATTAACATATGCGGTAGTGCATGGTTATAAAACTTATTTTTTGTATTGATAAACCCATTGCTTTCTAAGTTTTTGTTCAGAATATTGTTCACAAAGGTAAAAACTGTGTCTATGGCTGATTTTATTTCGATTTGGTTTGTTTAAGTGGTTAAATTCACGATGACATAGGAGGGACCTTATCTGCCATTCTGATGTTTATAGCAAAAGGGTTATCTCGCATTTGCAAAAAAAGCCGGTTTAAACTGAATAATTTGTAACAAATGCGTAGACTTCACATATTGATGTGCTGAGTAACACAAGACAATCCATAAAATATTAGTTTTTCAAAGCTAATCACAGCTGTTAAAATATGCATTTCTGTGTACGTCAGTGGTAAAAACTGACTTTTTTGGACAGTATATTCTTGATATAAAGTCATAACTCGATTGTGTTTTAAATGCTCAAAACTGGTTAAGATATATTACAGACATTTGCTTCCGCTTTCATAAATGAATGATTGCGAGTTCAAAAATATGAAATGTAATAAAACAATGGTGCATAGTTCCCGTATCAACTTAATTTCGTAACACACGTAAGTGAAAGTATTATATTTTCCATGTAAATATGCTAGGTTTATTTGCTAGACCAATAACGAACATCTAAATATTTGAACTTAATATTTGAACAAAAGATAAGACAGAAAAGATAAGAAGATATTTGCGAAGGTGACATATTCAGTATCATGCCTGAATGCATTAATTGCATGTTAACATATCACATAGTTAGTTAATAATAGTTTGTGGAAGGATAATTAATTAATGCTAAATTGATATGAGGATTGGTTCAAGATCTTAGTATCTAATGACTAATGACGATGCAGCACTATGGAATTAAGTTTTAGGGTAATGCTACTTAGCACCATATATATTAACTATACTAAGGTATAAGTATTTATCGACTTAAAATGTGATGCTGAATATTGAAGAACTAATAAAAGTCTTTGCATTTGATCCAAAATAACTAACTTTTTTCTTCCTGCCTTTAGATGCTTCACCAAAATGTCAAACATAAAATTAGGGAAAAATATGTACACAGAAATGAACTATGATTTAAAATCATTTCTTAGATTTATTGACAGTCGTGATGAAAAATGGCATAAAAATCTGAATGAATTCATTACCAATTTGGAAGAGAAAGTGAGCATACACAAATTCGACCCGACATATCAACCAATGTACGCTAGTTTGGATATGGTTATTTGTATAATTTGTGGTGAATTGAAAAAGCTCCGTCCGAATGTGTATGGACATATTTCGGTCATTCGAACCGGTAGCTTATTCCCGGGGGTCAAAGTTGGTTTACCACATGAAACAGATTATTTGTTCAAATTTCCAGCAGCCATAAATGCGAGGCAAGTAGAACCGGGTGTTCTGCATTCATCAGAATTAAGCAAAGCGTTGTGTATAACAATCCTTCAAGTTATACCATTTTGGATAACCGCAAGGGATGGTATACTACTAATTCATAAAGTGCACCCACTCGAAGCTGTACCAGGTGTTTGCATAGAAATGTCTTATACAAAATATGGTGAATCAATAGTTGGTATTACAGCTGACATAGTGTTAGCTAGGCAATATGATTGCGAACCAGCAGGTGGTATGAAAACCGACGCGTTGTCGTTTATTAATGCTAATTGTTCTCATTGCATTTTGCAAGACGATTTATATACACTTTTGTTTGCTCGTAGAGATGAAATGGATGCAGGTGTAATAGAAAATGCTATTTTGAGTGGATTGAGTCAAGAAATCAAGCAAGGTTACAAAATAGCTAAATATCTTATTCAATGTATTCATTCAAACGAACCCCATAGCTATGACTCACCACTACCAGTGAAAAGTCCTTTCGAGAATACTCTCATGAATCTTATCAAGCTCAAAATATTTGGCAAAAGAAAAGGATTTAACCCTTTGCTTTATGGTTTCAAACCCTGCATAAAGAGTTATTATTTGCGATGCTTATTCTTACATCTTCTTGTCCAAACGCATGGTACTGAGTATGCTTCAAAATTAAAAGGAGGCACTCTAGCATTGTGTTTGCTCGACATGATTTGTGATGTGGTAATAAATGAGAGAAACCGCTTATTTATAGCACTTCCGTTGACTCATAACAGGATTTTCGTTTGGTTGGACAGAAACGATTTGATACATACCAAACTTGTGCAAATAATTAGAATAATTCTTGAATCTAACAAAAGGGATATACCGATGTTCAAGCTTTTAAACACTGAGTTGTGTCTAGTATAATCCTATTTTGAGAGGCACGAGTCAATATATAAAGCAAGATTAGAGCTTCATTACATATTCAATGTTTTGAGTCAAACAAACATCAAAACTGACAAGAACCTCTATCATTCACAAGGCGAATAAGAGTAAATTGTTTGATTAAGCTCGAAATATTAGATTCTAGAAAAGGAATAAGCACATTGTATTATTGTTTCAATATGAAATATTATATATGTAATATACCTCAAGCTGAGCACTTGCAATAGTATATAAAATGACTTGTTCGTACATAATTTGAAATTAGCATACGTATCAATTATTTTTGTCTTTTTAATATCCACCAAAACCAAGGCCTAATGAAGTTAGATTTTTTCAAATTGCAATAAAAGTTTAGTCTTTGCTTATGATTGCTTCAGACTATTAGTGGAATATTGAATTATTAAGAAAATTGTTAAGGTATCTATTAGCCTTTTTATTCGAAATATATGTATCAAGTTGTGTATCCTATATACATTCTGTTTTTAACAGTTTATTTATTACAAAACCTAATCTAAATTATATATAATCTGCATTTCATATACTGGATCCTTTTTGCTTGCCATGCATCATTGACAGCATTACCATCCACAAACTTTACTGGTGGTGTTTCAAACACTTTAACTGTCATGTGAATCATGTTTTATTATGGGAATACCTCATGAAGGTTCAACATTGTAAGGTGTTTATTGCACGAAGGGGCCAACTGGGATGGATCGCAGCCGAAGGATGAGTGCATCTTATTTGACCCCTGAGTGCAATTAACACCTTAAAGTATTGAATCTGAATAATGTTACTATATTGAAAAATGACAATATTACATATTGCCACATAAAAGAGACACTACTTATGAATCAATCATTGCATATTGCATTTATTGATATGTTGCTTTTAGTGATGATTAATAAAAGATATATTGAATGTTCATGAATTGTTTTATTAAGATTTGTAAGTCTTCGTTATCCATATTTCTATATGGCTTCTTGAATATACATGATACACGATAAATCTACAACAAACATCAATTTCACATGAAGTTTATCCGCTAAGAGTAATTCCAGGTGTGTATAGAGATGTCCTTCACAAAATATGGTCATTCAATAGTCGGGTGACCGCCGATATTGTATTAATAACTGAAAACGTTATCAAACGTTATCATACCACAGAAAGCAATAACATTTATGATGGATTAGTCCTGTTAGTCCATTGAAAAATAGTTGCTAAACTCTTTTTGATTCGCCTGATATGGAGTTAGATACGGGCTTAATAGAAAACGCTGTTTTAAGAGATTTAAGTAAGGACCAAAAGCAAGGTTACAAGATAGCAAAGTATTTGATCCAATGTATTCATTCAAACACACGTTACAACTATCGCCCAGACTCTCATCTTGACGAGCCAAGAATAAATTGGTTTTTAGAAGGACTTTATGTTGCTAATTTGAAAAGGCTACAGTTTAAAATGGGTCAGAATATAAAAAATGGCCTCAACCCATTGCTCTATGGTTTTTAACCTGCAATGAAGAGCTATAACATAAAGTGCTTACTGTTGCAGCTCATGATTCAAATGCATGGGACTGACTCTGCTGCAAAGTTAAAAGGAGGCACTTTGGCATTGTGTTTACTCGATATGATTCATAGATTTGCAGTAAATAATGATACGACATACATAAGGCATCCATTCACTAATAGATGTGTATTCTTCAATATGAGAGCTGTTTTGATAAAATACATGCTCGCACATCTGATAAGGATTCTACTTGATGGAAAAATACAGGATATTAACAGATTTGGGTTAATAAATATTGATTTTGACTGTGAATCAAGTTTCACTGCAATGGTCGAGCATCCCTTTCCGGCTAATTTAGTAAGGAAAGAAAAAATCCACAAAGTAACAGCTACCAGTATATCTGAGTCGATGCGCGGGCATAAGCCCCGTAGGGCAAAAGCCCCGCGATTTTGCAGCTAGGGCGAAAGCCCCGCGATGTCTAAACAAAATTTTTTTTTTTCTATAAGCGAAAATATTTTTTTTGTTTGAAGGCTTCACACAATTATGATTATCAAACAAATGCAGTATAAAAATGTAAAAGTCGCATCGTTGATTGCAATTATGGAGTCAATAATTTAATTTATTGCAAAACGCTAAATCCAAACACGCAACCGACTTATCCCATCAATATAGTAAGATGACCGTTTGATGAGATACAAATTTGAGTCGTGATTAGTTGCTCTTATATGTTTTTCTTGCTCAGATGAAAATATATTTTTAATATATTTATTAAATCATAAAAATAAAGCTGTTATATTATCGCGGGGCTTTCCCCCTAGCTGCAAAAATCACTGGGTTTTGTCCTAAGGTGCTTTTGCCCTACAGCCATCTACGTCTAAGGCCAGATTTAAAAGCATATCAAACTAGAATATTTTACACCAATGCGATTCAGATTGTAATTTTTATAAATAAATATGAATACATTGGTTAAGCGTACAGGAAAAACAATCGAGAAAAAAGTAGTAGTTGACATAAATTTTTAAATAAATATATGATTCAGTGTTAAATATTGTATGTATGAATTTCTAGTAAAAATGGTTATGTCAATCATATATTTAAGTTGATTGAGATTGGCTCAATATTCAATTATTGAAAAAAAGATTAATGAATTATAATAATGACTTTTGTATAGTTTATTTGCAATATCATAATAATAAAGCATCAAAATCAATTTATGAACAAAATACGAACTTATTTGTTTATATTTATATGTACACACATACATACTCATTAATCATACAATTACAGCATATGTTCTCATTATCATTTTTTAAAATTGTAACTACAGATCATCAATAATAAGACAACTATTCCACAAAAAAATTCCCGACAAATGTTTGAATGCCATTATCTTTTTTTAAAGAGGAACATTTTTACTTTGCAACGGTAAACTATCAGATTATATATAAATATAATTTACACAAATCTTACTGAGATTCATGCGTGCATATGGAACAGGTCATACTGCTACTGACAAAAATCGGCAAGGAGTGATTGCGATTCTTGACCTTTTTTATAATAAAACTTCGACTAAGCATATCAAGATTCACATCAAGAATATAAATAAACAAGAAATCATATATGTCTTCCTTATTATGGCTTGGCCTTTAGACTTTGAGCAACTCAAAATCAACAATTTTTGATTATATATCAATAATCGATTAACCCTCCATTTCATCAAGATACATTTTTCAAACTAATCTTTAAACATATCCCGCACATTGAAAAGATGCTGGCACGATTATTTCGAAATTATAAAACCAATATCAAAACATGCAACAGCTATCATTTTATCCATTATCAATGTACAAGATTCTATTAAAAGTCTGACTAGGCGAAACAAAATCACAGAAAACATAGCGAATTAAATTCGTAGCAACAGTTCATATTGTATAGCATTTATACATCCATATCTAAACGGTAGTCTCCCTCTCGGTGCTCGAAACATCACCAATTTGCGAAAGGTTGCTATGACAACTTGTTCTTGAACCTGATTGGTCTGATGTCACGTGATGGTCAAGTGGTTTATCACGTGATGCAATGAAGGTTTTTGATTGGTTGGCACTGTGGTCAGAACTGGTGCTGTATCTCAAGAGTGGATCTGCGAAAATAATTAATTGCTTTAAATAAAGGAAAACACTATATCTAAATATTGTATATTTGGTACAGAGATGTAGGAGATCGAAACTATATCAAATTCTATAAAAAAAACTATGATAATAGAAGGGCACCCCACGACACATTTTTCAAAAAGTTGTTAAATCGCCTTTAAACAACATTATAGGTATGAACAACAACAAAATAATGGTTTTTGAACGTTAAAATTTTGCAAAAAGGTGTTCCTTTTTTCCAAGCCAGCTGAGCCGTTTTCCTTTTCTAGCCAGCTTGGAACAGAAAAGGAACACCTTTTTTGAAAAATTCAAATGTTGAATATAAGTGAATTATCCATCATGTTTTGTAAATAACAGTTTATTATAAAATTGCATACAGTTTTGATTTATTTCGAGATAATTATTATCAATATTCATAACGAAAATGAGGAAATGATCAAAAATGGTGTTCCTCAATCTGCTAAAATCTCCAAGCTAGAATGAATTTCGTCGAAATTTCCAAGCCAGCTGGAATTTGGTGGGGAACACCTTTTTTTGGGGAACAGCTCGTGAAGTGCTCTTCATAATATCAACGAACAACCATGGTATGTTGCAGTTCACGATTGTAGCCACAAGCATTTCTTGAGTCATGCTTGAGTGTTGCTTTATAATCTTTACAATGCCATAAACGGACATTTAATCAGTGTTAATTGTTAATCATATTAATATCAACGTCCACAAGTGGTTTATGTGTATGAATACCGACCAAACGATAGGAAACACTGGCTTTGGAATAACACCGTTAACAAAAATTTACTATATGCGTTCCTTCCACAAAAGCGGAGGGATTTTAATATCATCATGCCAGTATATCATTTTACAAGTCTCAAATTTTGGCCACATATTGTTTATATTTTACAGTTATTACGGATTTTCATAAAAAAAAACAGATATTTTCTCATAAACGTATACATATTCAAAAACCAAATTTCCTCCTACCTGATTCACTAAGACTCTGATCCATTACAGCCAAAGGCGCCTTTGTTGTCTCGATTTGTGAACTTTGTGATTTTCGCATTTGTCGCTTTTCGACCCCCTTTTGATCGATTCTTGGATTTTGCAGTTTCGGGGTTTGTCGCTTTTCGCGGGCATTTGGTTGATTGGTTATAGCTGCTGTTTTACGCGGACTCCTTTTGTTGTGTTTTGGAGTGGAATTGGCTGAATCGGATTGGTCTTGAATCCTTAAAATAATCATTTATTATATATTTCAATGATAAGTTTTGATTTTATAACTTTCTTTAATAAGATATTTAAAAAAAATAATCTTAAATAAATATTGCATCATTAGCTTTATTTTCAACATACAGGCAATCTAATTAGATTCATTCTGAAATATATACTAATATCACTCATACAATTATTTAATTGGATCCATGTTAAGATCGTATAAAAGTAGCTTAATCCATAATGGCACGTTTTAAAATTGAACGAACATTTCATAAAAAAATTAAGTTGTTATCATTACAAATAATTACATAAATACACATGTTTAATTAAACATAGATGATAAAAATAAGTAATGATCAGGTCTTTTGATTGAAAGTGTTATTTCTACTGAAATATTTTGTACAGTCCCTGGCCAAGATTATGTAATGCAAAATAAATCATCTAATATATTGAAATATATGAATGAATTAGGTCAATCAAGGTCATACCTTCTTAGAAGGTCAAATGTCACTGTGACCTTGACTCCCTTGTGCAGACTCTCACAGTTGATGGTTTCCTCGAAAATGTTGTCGTGCTCCACTTTCAAGTTGCCCATCGTACCTGTTGAAAGTATTGTTATAATGTATTGATTTATTATATTGATATTTTGTTGTTATTATTTGATATATTGTATATTAGCTTATATAGGTAAAGACAAAACGTGTCATATATTTTTCACCGCTTCATGATAACTTAGATTATGAAAAAAATCTTCTTACCTAGTTTATTGTTGCGTTATATTGGTAAGTTTATAGTGCGAAACTAAATACGTCGCGCCGTAGGAGTACCAGTGAATAATGGTTTGAATGGTAAAAGTCGAATATGTTTAAGTGTTACTTACACACTGGACAAGGAGTGACTGGTCTTTCGATTGGAATACTCTTTTTTGCCAGCATCTGAATGACATCTATATCGCTGGCACATGGAACCTATTGTGAATAAGAGATGCAAACATGTTTAATCTATATTATTTATTATATTGATAAACATTTACCTAGTTTATGCATACATTTACAGTGTGTTTATTTAATGAAGTTTTTTTATTCAGTTCCGGCGCTTTGCTGTTATGTGGCATTCTATATCAAGTTTCATACAGGTGTTCAATAGGTTTATATGAGTTCGTTATTGCATATGTGCTCACTATTTCAGTTTACAGGAGCTTGATAAACTGAATCCAAGTTTAATTTCATTGTTTATATATTACTTTTACTCTACCCAAAGCAAAACGTCATTTTGATTGGTTATACCTTGTTTTCCTCTGGACCAACCGGAACCCTCAATCGTGTCACGTGAGTCCAAGCAACACTGTCATGTGACCAAAACCACTCGCCACGCTCTTTGCAAAAACCGAATTCGACTGGGTTGTCTAAGGTCCCTGAATGTAAAAGTATAATTACTGGATTCATATTAAATGTTATGACAGGCAAAATACAGGCAGTTAAATGAAGATTTTAAAATATTTTGTGGTTTGAATGCGGTCGTTTTTTTTATGAAGTGACTTTATTGGTAAATAAAGTGAATCCAAAAGGAAATGGTATGATAAATGTTGTACTCATCCAGTAATACTCATAATTTTTATGTATATCATTCCATTTTTCATTCATATAAATATACTTTTTTTTTGCGTCCCAGAATAGATAAACCTATAAATTTGGTACGCGTTCTGTAAATAATCGCTTTCCTATTCCTATCGCTCTCTATTCCTATTCAATACAATTTAAGCGTGTCATTTTATGCAATACTGTTTTATGAATAACAGACAACTTACCTATTTCTCCAAGTGTCTCGAAATAGTGCCGCAGCTGCCTTTCCGCCCTAGCAACCTCCTCCTTACTGGTCCTCGCCTTAACAACGCATCGCCGATCGAACTTATCCGAATTCGATTCAATCCAACCCTTAAACCGCTCCTCAATACATCCCGTTCTGACATCATTGCGTAACCGCTCTAAATCACTAAGTGTTTGTAGTACTATGGTGATTTTGACACTGCCCGTGACAACGGTTGATACATTGCCATGGTTACCGAGTATCACTGACGACTGTTTGAACGTTGTAGTGTCTTTGAATAGTTTGTAAGCGGCGTTTTCGCATTTCGTGTCTTTGGAAAAGTCGGAGGTGATATCGGTGTCGTCGGCTTTGCAGGGGTAGTCTGATGGTAGTTTACCGGCATCTGCGATGGCATTAATGAGTTGTCGATTGAATAATATAGATAAATTATATATATATCTTAATTATTATTTTTATCAAATGCAAAAGAGTTTCCCATTGAAATGCATTTTCGTAGCTACAGCTACATTAGATCAGACTTTCATTTTGAATATAAAATTCATAAACTCTTTTGGTCTAACATATGATATTGTTAAGTCATTTTATATAAATATTTTCAGTTTATTCATCAATAAATTCTTAATGCCATAATTAAGATACACTTCTTTCAAATTCGGATTTTGCTTCCATCGGGGAAAATATTTTGGGTATCTACAATTACGAAAATTTCATCATGACGTTACAATTACGCAAATTCAAATAATTAGACATTGTAATATAGTGTATTCAATCAAGAATTTAATCATAATAACCATTACCTGGATCAACTGTATTGACAATAGGCCACAGTACTTTGGCCACATGTCCCTCGTTCTCCTCAACCAGAATATCACAAAACACTTTCAACTCCTCATACGTCCACCTGGAAAAGTTTGAAAGTTTAAAAAATATGTCATATATCCTTACATTAAGAACACAGCAGACAATTCTCAACATATACTGTCAAAAAGAAGTCAAGCCCCCCTCCAGTTTTTACCGTTAGTGCATGCAGAAAAGCACTATTTCAAAAGTTGTAATTAGTATTGAAAAATTCATTATTTTCCCGTTTTTTCTTATGTTACTCCGTACGTCAATATGTAAAGCCTACCCATGAAACCAATTGGTTACAAATGCATCAGTTCAAACCGGCCACTTTTCGGCAATGTGAGATACCCCGTTTGCCCTAAACATCAGAATGGCAGATAACATGCCTCCAATTCCATCGTAAATTAACCCACTTAAACAAATCCAATCACAACAAAATGTGCCATTGATACATTTAACATCTTATTCGACAATATGCGGGACCAAAAACTATAAAGCAATTTGTTTATCAATATATAAAACAAGTTTTAAAACTATGCACTACTGCATAGTTTAAAGGTAAAAACTGGAGGGGGGCCTGACTTTTTTTGGACAGTGTAATTGATCAACATACTTGTACAAGTCATACAAAATTAAGTCCACCTATAAAGTTTGAAAGTTTCATTTGCCAAAAATCCTTACATTTAGTACACAGTTGACAATTTTAAAACATGTATATTAGTCATCTAGAATTAAGTTCCTATTAAAAAAAATCAAAACTAACCTGATGTTAATTTGTGTGTATTATTTTGCATATAAATATAAACACACTTAATTACACAACAAGACTTAATTAAGCTCTAATTTAAATAACTTTAACGTTTGTATGACCCTATGTATCATTTTTTTTTACCTTGACATATTGCTCTGTACAAAATACTCCATTTTCGCTGTGGGCCCACCCCGGAAGTGGTATAGCTTTTCGAATGTGACGTCATCCAAAAGGCCGTCTGCTTTTAAATGCGTGAAAATGTCGTCTGCGTTGGACGTGTTGCGAGTGATAAAGCGGTAGTATTTCTTGAGGACTTTGCGGTCGTTTTCCGTGAGGTAAGCTGCAATTAAAAAAAGGTGAATTCATATAGAACATGCTTGCGTTTCAATTGTTTGGGTGAAATTATTAGGTAAAAAAATACCTATGGACTAATCTCAAATTTGGTTTATGCATTTATATGTAAACGAAAAGGGCTGATTTGAGAGTATTTGTTATAACACTTTATGATTGACGGAGGATCTGGATACATACAGGTGATTGCCTTATAGACATAAGAAAAGGTGTGTACTCATACGTCACCGATTATCTAGTCCTTTCATTGTAAACCATTTTAAAATCATGCCTTGTCTCAATCTAAAATATAAACCATTCACTTACCCCTCATTCCCAATTTCCTCACAAATTCCGCATCGCTGACATAGTCTTTTGAATTTCTTTTGATTTCCAAATAATCTACAAGTGGCGATTCATCTTCAAGAAGGATCTCATAGAGTTCAACGAAGCAACCCTTTTTCGTCACAACCTTTAATATTCGGAGAGAAAAATAGTCATAACAATATAAGTTTTTAATCATTTATCTAAGTTTTATATTCCAGCTTGAATGAACATGAATAGTGAGTATTCATCACTACGTTCATGTTTAGAAATGTTAATACATCTTATCATAAGGCAAAATTAAAAATTAATTCGAGTCACTTTTAGCTCACGCTGTTATAAACCATTTTATCAAAATAATTTCATATCTTAACTAAGGCGCGCGTCTTATTGCCTTAACTTTTTATCATGGCGAATGTTGATTAACTGTTGCGATAAGATTATATCAACCATAAGATAGATCTCAAGACTCTACACAGGCGCGGATTTACCATATAAATCACCCGGCGCACGCCCCCCTGTTCGCCCTTATATGTAAGACAATAAAATGAATTTGTGCCCCCCTGTTCAGCCTGATAATTTATACATTTGCGCCCCTAGGTTCAATATTTTCTGGATCCGCGCCTGCTACAGACATATAAAAACTGCATTTACTATGTAGAGTCTTCATTAGATGTGTTTATACCTCAATAAGAACGTGGGTCTGCTCTCCTACGGCTTCGTGCGACTCAATATTCGTCAAATCGTCAAAGCTGAGACAGTTGCGACTTAGGAGTCGCGAGCCCAGGTCGCACGGCTGGCGGATGGTTTGGCAAAAGAAGTCGGATTCGCGCTTGAAGATGTGCTCATAGGAACGGGCTGTGAGGAAAATATACAAGAAAATATAAATTTACAAAACCTTTTGGTTTCTCAGTCCGTATTTTATAAGATATGGTATCACTGTCTAATTATCTAACTCGTTTCTTATCAGACGTGTCTTTTTCTCACTCACTCTTGAAATCACCTCTCACTGACTATCTCTCTATCTCCCTTTCCTTCTCTCTTTCTTTATTTCTTTCTTTCTTTCTTTTTCTCTCTTCTCTCTATCTGTCTCTATGCCTCTCTCTCTCTCACACTCTCTCTGTCTCTCCCTCTCTGTCTCTGTCTCTGCCTTTGTCTCTCCCTCTCTCTCTCTATTTTGTTCTCAGACTAACTCTCTCTGACATATTGGCCGTCGATAGTTTTATTCAAATGTCTATATAATCTAGCATACATTTAAAGTACATGTATATCATCATATTGTAGTATAACGGAAATGTGAATATATATAACGATATGCATTTGCTTAACAGAGAGCAATTCAAAAGCTTGAGTTTTATCTTTAAAGTATACGAAATTCTAACAAATCAGAAACATACCTCTTCGTCTTTTGTCATGCGCAGTGGGCGATTCATGGCTGCTGGGTCGACGCAAAATCACAACGCGCGTCACTCGAACGCATCCGCTCACTAACGGGTGTCGGCTGCTGTTTCCGGAACTGAAAACAAA
>LQRL01068459.1:12499-24353 GCA_001703475.1 Hydroides elegans | reverse complement strand
CCTTTGCTATTTCATTTGATAGTTCGCGAAGATCCGACTTGATGTTACTCATATCACCTTTGTTGTATAGATAAACGGACCTTTTGTTTTGCTGCGATTGCTTTGGTTTCATATCAATAGTAGTAAGCACCGCCTTATGATCACTAATGCCTGGTACAGATTCACATGATGTTACATTATCATGTGATGCGAAGACAAGGTCCAGAGTGTTCTTCCCCCTCGTAGGTTCGTTCACGTGTTGGCTAAGACTACTATCCTGTATAGTGTCCAGGAAAAAACTATTCAATTCATATCCATCACCACCTTACTCGTAAGTAAGGCTTAAATATTGAGGTCCTTTGCAACCCCATAAACGACCACCATGTCTTGTTATCTGCATGAATTGATAAATATATTTGAGTTGCAGGGTGTAGTAAAAGGGTAGCAACCCTCAGTAATTTCGAGAATATTCAAATTCAACAGCTTAATTTCAATTTCATTTTCACAATAACCTGTATATATTTCATAAATACAAAATATGTGAATGAAAACGAAAAAGGCTAGTTCCAAAAGTAAATACTTACCTAGGGAACAGCCTTCTAACTAAGCAATTTTTTTCCGACAATATACCTTTTATTACTGAGAATCAATTAATTCCTCATACACTTTAAGAATGATAAGTACAATATAGCACGAATACCGGTAAGTATAACACAGTTAGATACACAATACTACTGCGATTGTTTTGAGAACTATATTTCAACGGTTCACTATCTGACATTTTAATATGTGGCAATTGCAAATTTACAAAAGACGTTTATATTCGTTACTTATTTCTTGCTTATTTCCAACATCGACCTAGGTAGGTAGGTAGGTATTTCTTGCTTAAGCAAACTTTTAAATCTAATGAACGTTCTTGTTGCTTTTACATGAATGGGCAACGAGTTATACTGTAAAATACCCCTAACACTTATACAACTATGCTTTAAATTCGTTCTCGAATAGCAAACCTTAAATTGTCCTGAACTAGGAAATATATGAGTATTTTTGTCATCAATAATTCCGAGGCAGAATTGAAGTACCCTCGAAAAAGTACCGAGGTAGAAATCCGAATCTACCGAGGTAGAGTTTAGGTGTGGTCGAACAATACCGAGGCAAAATATAAATTTCCGCGGCATAATTCAAGCACCCTCGAACAATTACAGAGACTAGGGCTGTGTCGGGTCGGGTATTTTGCTACCCGAACACCCGAAGTCAATACCCGACCCGAAGGGTTTTCAAAACATGGTTTCTTTAGGGTCCCCTTAAATTAACTCTACAGGATATGCCGTAATTTTGTAATCAGATAAAAAACTAACTAAAATATCTTGTTTATTCTTATTTAACTGACAAAATCTCACAGATAACTAATTTTAAATGCTTTTGATGACTGAAACATTTAAATCTGCTTTATTAATAACATTTTATTAGACTTCTAGTTAAATCATCTTTTATTTTTTCCCCATAATGCAACTTTACGGGTACCCGAACCCAAATATGAAAGGACACACCCCTTACAGAGACAGAATTCTAGCTTATGCTACACCTGTGGCCCTAAGTTGAAACACTTTTTAAAGTGAATTTTAATTAACTATTTTATCAATTTTCTTTATCAGAGACCATTTGGAATCGATTATATATACTTTTAAGATGTGCACCTCCCCTTTTAACCGACCTGGCTCATCCGGTTCGGCCCCGAGGGTCTAGAACAAAGCCCCTCCCCTACAGCATTTCACAGATTTATGATATGTTTTGTGTAATGAACTTGTACTAGGGTTTTCAACCGATCGACCTGAAACCTTTTAGAATCCATTACATATATATTGAAGATGTGCACCTCACATTTTGACCGACATCGCTCATCCGGTTCGGCCCCGGGGTAGAGGGGGGTCTTTGAATATAGCCCCACCCCTACAGCATTTCACAGATTTTGTCTTTGTTTTTGTGTAATGAACTAGTCCCAGGATTTTCAACCGATTGACCTAAACTATTTTGAAATCGATTATATAAATTAAAGATGTGTACCTCCTCTTTTGACCGACCTCTTCCAGTTCTGCCCCGGGGGTCTTAGAACATAGCACCGAAGCCATTCGTTCTGTCAAACGATATAGCCTATACCGTATGACAATAAACCATTCGCTTTCGGTAAGACGGGTCTATGTATCTAATGCACGTCCACACCTGCCGTAAGCAAAAAGGTTCCTTAGATTTGAGCAGTTTAATGTAATAATCTCGTTCAAAGGGTTTGCGCTCATGTCTGCAACTGTTGGTATTAAATATATTTCGCTTCACTGTGCGGGGCATAATACCTCTCCCTTGCATGTAATATTTACTGTGATTTTCATATCTATTTTATATTGGGCGTGATAGCTCCGTCGGTAGCGTATCGGCCTATCGAGCTGGAGGTCCTTGGTTCGAATCTGGATTATGACAAAAACCCTTTCATTAACAAATGCAGAAATGATAAAAATAATCTAGTTTTCTTTCAGTTTATTACTTTATCGAACAGAAAGTCGAAATATAAGGGTCAAGTCAGTCAAATTGATTCATGTGACATGATTGTCACTATTAATATAATTATTCAAAGTGTGTGCATTCACATCGCAAATGGGCCTGTGACTCGGCGGTAGAGCAGTAGAATCGTAATCACAAGGTCTTTGGTTCGAATCCCATCTCACATAAACAAATATTATAATGGTACTATTATAAACATGAGTAATTTTTTGAATGCGCAGATTTTTTTATTTATTTGATTTTTGTTTGATTTTTTTAATATGTTTTGCGTTGAATCGTTTGTCATCCTATATGCATATGTGTGATATGTGGCTATGGCGGCTCCACTGATTTATGAGTAGCGGGCCATTCGTACTCCGACGGACACATTTCTAGTTTTGAAAATAATAAAAGTAACAATTATTTATGTAACGAAATTCCCTGTTTTTCCTGGTTTGAAAGGGTTTTTAAATTCCCTGATTTACCCTGACGCTGGTTATCTTGTTCTAGGCCTTTTGGTTTTCCGAGATATCGCCTTCACATTTAAGTCAGTTATTGTGTGCCAAGAGATCTCGATCGGATTCGGCCGAAATACATGTACTAAAATACACACCTTTAGGTCCGGGGCATTATTTAAAGCCCAGCATCTTTATAGTCAATAGTCAGTGTTCTGGCTAAAGCCTAAATTTACACTTGCACTCCGAGCATATGACTTCAAAAGCTCATTAACCATGCCAAAAACATACTGGCCCGACTTATTGGACCGTACCTATTTCAAGGGTGGTTTTGTTGGCCCAGTTTTGGAAAACAACCTTTGTGCAAACAACCTGGCGCGCGATTTTAAAATAGTAGCTTGTATATGCCAAAGCCGAAGGAGCGAACTTAATTTCACTAAGGGAATTATAACCGAGTTATCTCATATGAATTTAGTTATTCAATAACAAAAAATAAACAATATAATGAAATAATTCAAAGATAAAATTGTTTTATTAAAATCAAAGCCGTTACATCAGCCCGTCAAAGCGGAAACATTGTACCGGTGACCGGCTGAAAAGGGCAGCCTGCTTATAAAATCAGACTCATAACAGACGCAACTAATATTGATCATTATAACATTAATTTTTAACTTTTAGCAGGGTGTAGCATAAGCCAGAATTCTGCCTTGGTAATTTTTCAAGGGTACCTGAAAATTGCCTCGGATTTTTTACGAGAATACCTTAATTCTGCCCCGATAAAAGATATTTCTACTTCGTACAATTTTCAAGGGTACCTTAATTCTGCCTCGGTAATCTTGATTTATCCTGGAAATTACTGAGGGTTTCGACCCTTATGCTGCACCCCTGATTCAAGTGTTGTTTACTGTTTAATTATAATTATTTATTATTATATTTGTTTCACTAGTACAGATTTCTCTGCTACACATACATATGCTATACTGCATGGTACAATATTAAATCTAGATTTATTTGGTTGAACCAAACGATCAATTTAAGGAAATGTTAGTTATCAATGTAAACATTAGTTTATAAAAAAAAAACGTACATAAAGATATAAACCTGGCCTGCTCATGAAAAATCGAGGCATTGCCCGCACAAGTGTACCGAACACCATCAAGTTTTCATTTGCTATTTATACCTGCGATTTATTAAAAAAGCAGTCTCGGCCGGTATATTGTACCGCTGACCAAATGAAATAGCCAATCCTGCTTATAAAATCAGACTATAGTACAAATGATATGGGCAGTCCTGCTTATAAAATCAGGTATAATACAAACTGATATGGTTTGCATCTAGCAATCGTTAAAGTATTTACTGGTACAATTAACACATTTTATTGAAACATAATTAATTATTTAACAGAATCATTTATCGTTTAATTATACTCGAAAATTGTCAAATTATGGATTAAAAGCATTTTTATTATTTTATTTAAAAAAAAAAATATAAATAGCAATGCCAATATGAATGTCAAACCTAATTGGTGTTGATTGCTATACTCTATACTTGTAGCTTTTAGTGTTGTTGACTATAAAGTTATAATTATGTATTATTATATGCTATTATGCATAGTAAACTATTAACTGTAAGAAAATGGCAGTTATAAATGTAAACATGCATATATAGATTTTTTTTTTAAAGTACATAAAAATGTGGACCTGACCTACTCATGAAAATCATGGCATGACCCGCACAAGTGTAGCGAGCACCCACAAGTTTAATTTTAAAATGTTATACCTGCGGTTTATAAAAAGTGAAACTGTTAAATGTCCAATATGTGCAAGTCTTGTTTAAAGACAAACTAAACCATTTTCAATACTCCTGATAGAAATAAGGCCAGTCTGCTCTCGTTCACAGTGAACAGATTTGTATCTTGATTCGTGAAGTTATTTATAATAAGCGTACTATTGGCTGAAGCGTACTAATACTTCCCGACCGAATTACCGCATTCGTTACATACCATTGGCCTTTGACGTTTAGTAATTATCAATTGAAATTGCTGTTGAAATAATGAATTCAAGATGCACATAATACAATATTCCATTGTCATCACTTAGTATCCATTTGAATCATGTAATACATAGGGTGAACTTCACCATATGTGTTACGTGGTTTAAGTAAAATGTATTCACTATCCCAAGCTTCATTTGACTTATGATGGCCTATCAACATTAAACGTCGATTCATTTTTTTTTCTACATCTGAAGTATATTTTGTTCTTATTTGACGTTATGCATATAAAATGAAAATGGCGCAATGTAACCATGTGTGACATTCTTCCGCTTTGTATGATCGAAAAACCATAGCAATGTGGTTATATGGTCAAAGTAGAAAATATCCTGTTAGGATAAAGTCTTATAAATGCTTAATTCACAATAAAGGTATGTTTTAACGTTATTATTTGTATTTAGATGCTTATGAATAGGCTATCGTTCAATGGTTATTTTATCATATTTTTTTTTGGTGCGAGAGTAAATTATCGACGATGCGTTATCCGCCTCCTTTTTAGCTGTTCCCATGATTTTTCATCTGTGTACGAACTAGGAACGAATCCAGAAATTGTGTAACCGGGGCCACAAAATGTATCTTCCGTTTCCGCTTTCAGTGATACATCAAAATGGCGGGTACACCTCCGATGAGTATGTTCACTCCTCAAGAACGTCCCCGTCTCGCTCCAAGTGTCGATCGCGAGAAATATTTATGTTGTAAATGTCGCGACCTATTGGTTCCACCGGTTCGTCAAACATCTTGTGGTCATAGACTCTGTTTGCTGTGTCTCGATGACCATTTGAAGTCATCAAACACACTCTGTCCTGGCCAAGACCTAGAAGACGAACCTTGTGTTGACCTTGCCGAAGATGGAGCTGTAAGTCATTTTTCACTCTAATATTTCCATATATTAATTTAGATATTGTTGCCAAGATTTGTTACCGTATTTTGTCCCGTTGAACATCACTGAAAATTGTTTTCCACATTTTGATACCAAGTTATGGCCCTTCCTTATTTTTGGTTGAAATATTTTTATTTCCTTATATATAGTTTTAAACATTTAACAATTATTGTTTATTTAGATACCAATCTCAATTCATATCTTATTCTTTAATGCCAATTGCTATGAAAAGTGTAAGTTCTTTAACATTGAAACGTATTATCGGAATGATATGATATTGAGTAATACTATTAACTTGATGAAATTCACTAACCGAATACAAGCCCCAGCCAACCGTAGCGAATTCCTCATAGATAATGCTGAGATGAGCTTATTAAATGAAATATAATTTTTGGGTAAAGTACCTAAAAAAGTTAAGGGATCACTGAGTTTATTAAGGGTTGGCATTTAATGTGCCATTGACTTCTTCCAACACCTATCACTATTCATCCCTTCTTTGATTTCAAAACTCACAGTCCTACAATTTACTATTAAACATTAAGCATTGCTATTTGATTATTTCTCCACTTAAGGCCTCAGGAAAAAAGATTATTCTCTTTTTAAGATAGAATAGTTATATGGCACAGTTTAAGAAAAAAATATAAACATTCTACTGACAATATATATAATTTATTTAAGGTTGCTCCTGATTTTGGTACCGAACGTGACCTGAAAAAACTCCCTGTACTATGTGACTATGCAGAGTTCGGCTGTCCCGAAACCCCGGCATGGAACAAGAAAGCCGTAAGTATTTAAAGCTAAACGCATGATTTAGAAAAAATTGTTATGGCTGAATTTCAAATCGTGAACGTTAACATGTAAAACGCAAATAATCGACTTTTTATTTATCAGCCCATGTCCTTACGTAGTTAAGCTGATTTCACCTGTTTCATGACAAATACTTCTCGATTCCAGTTTTGAGGGGAACTTACCTAAAGTAACGTTATTTCAGCGGTACTGTACCTCAGAAATACCTCACAATATTCCCTTGAAATTATCCTCCGTCGGCTTTCACAAAAAATAGTCCCTATCGATATGTTAGATTCAAACAATATAATGATTTTACAATTTGATAGACTATCAACTTTATTTGAATCCGATTTCAAACCGAAATGACAAATTTTTGCTGTAATAGCTGTATTTATTAATGTAAAAATAAACTACATGTAGGTCACGTGATAGAACTATGTGACCTCGTTTTTCAATTGGCCAATGCCTTGGTAATATATGTAACAGGCAGTTTTTGTGATTCTGACAGCAAGCCAAAGCAAATACAATAGATTCGTGTTCAATCGAACTTGTTCTCGTTTCGTCCATTTGAAGAAGTTGGGGGTCCGAGCATGGCCTTGATTTATTAAAAAAGTATTTTGACTTCGAGTAAATGAGATTCAGCTGTTATAAAAGTTGAACAATAGTGCAAAATATTGGGAGTCTCGGAGAGAGCAAGGGAGAGGGCGAGACAGAAGGAGCATGATATACATGTGTAAAAATCATTAAAAATCATGGCGTCTGTCTAGAACTTATAGGGCCTAAGTGTAATCGATTAGCATGAGAATACCATTTTATAACCAAGAAGTGACATATGATTCAAGAGTCTCATTATCTCATTGAAACGTTGAGTGTCATAGCCCATAAATCTCACTGTGTGTGACAACACAAAAATAGGACCTACATGTATATTTTCACTAACCCAAACACACGGACCTATTTTGGCGGGCCTTCAATATTTCCTGACCTTCAACTCCGCTGTAAATGGGGAATTTCGCATGTGTTTGAATGAGTCACTGGTCTATGTTGCGTTCGATTGACTTGAGAGCATGGACTTAAGAAGATGCGATGCTACGTAATCGTCTATCGTACGAAAGTTAACTCGATCATTCCATGCTCTAAGCTGACATATATGTTATTATCATATGTTAACATAGCTTATATGTAACTGACATTCGAATGCAATTATGTTATTGTTCTATATATATAATGCCTTACTCATTTCAAATAGCTGCGCATTGGCGAGGAATTCATAACAAACTGTACATCCGCTTCGAAAAATAAACACCACTTGTAGCTGGCATTCAGCCAACGTTATAACCAGGCATTATGATTGGACGCTTACAAAATATGCAGAACTACTTTTGCTCTTACTAAGTTGTAGCATTCCATAGTAAATGTGTAGTTCAGTGATAGTCTAATAGGCAAGTGAAACTATCTTGAAACTAGCAAAAATGTTTTGTTTTCAAAGTCAATGATTGTGAAATTAGTGGTTGAATTATGACATCAATCATATGTCAATTATTGGATAAGATTTCTATCGCGTCGTGAGTGCAATTGTATAAAAATGAATAAATAAATTGATATATACGTACATAAATAGATAGATTAGAAGAAGAAAAAAAAACAGAACATGGAGTTTTATCAAGCTCATATAAAAAAAAAACTGATAAAACGACTTGCAAGTAATTAAAAGAGAGGATTCTTTCCAGCTAGTTATAGCACTTTAAAGTAAATTTGAGTAGATATTGCGTTATTAAAGTGACAATTTGGATTGATACTTGATAGATAATTAAATTATCTAGACTTCATTATATGAACTAGGAATATAGTTGAGCACTATATAAATATTTTTTCACTGTGAATAATGTCTTGCTGTAAGGATCAGTCATGCAAGTTGGCTCGATAGGCAATAAGGTACATGTATATGTATGTTTGTTCCGAAATCTGCAAGGTTAACAAACATGTGCATGTACATTGGAGTTGATCTTAGTGTCCTGAATGCAAATGTATTATCAGGAACAAACACATATAAGTTACAGTACATGTAATGTAATGTGGCTTAAAGAAGATGAAATACTGTGTAATTTTACACGCACTTTATAAGATTATTATATTAATTATAATATATTTATCACCATCTTTTTTCTTTTCTAGGCACACGTATTGAAATGTAAATACCGACCACAGTCATGTCCCAACGCATGTTATGGCTGCGAGTTCAAAGGAACGAAAGAGCAGATCGAAAATCATCTTCATGAATGTGAATTTCAACTTCGGAGATGTGAGCATTGTCGACAAGATGTACCTTTGCGACAATATCAAGTAAGTGAAGGTCTGGAAAGGGGAAGGAAGAGGAATAGAGAGAGAATCATGTTATGATTCCAGGCGACACAGTTGTAGCTCTACCGTTTCGTATCACATGATTCGGCATGTATGTATTTATTTCATGTTTGAAGTTAGTTTCAAAAAGAAAAAAATAGGGGACATCACAGGGATTTCCAAAAGTGTTATTGCCCTGTGACGCAATAATTACGTCACACTGCTAATTTGCATATGTTAGCGCAGAGATTGTTCTCCCGAGTGAAGCCTAAGGTCTCACCGGGGCGGTACCATATGGGTCAAATACTTTCCCGAATGTTACTTAGACATAAAGTTATGTCTTGTTGTTTCTTTCGTTTTTGGATACTCACCCGTAATTACCGGTGTATAACCCGCGGGTTATACACCGATTTTACAAACGAAACACCTGGGTGCGGGTTATACACCGGTGCGGGTAATACACCGAATTCGAAAACATAAAACGATCATTTTGAGATATATGCATAGCCTTATAATAGGGATAAATTGACAAGTTGAGTTTTGTTGTTACACAATAAGAGGATCAATAATGCTCAGAGATTAGCGAGCGACACTGAATGAAAAGTGAGTAGCATTGATAAGATACTGGGTGACTCTGATATGTGTATTTGCTTTGTATAGCCTTATCATGTCAGATGCATTTACTGAGAAGACAATTTGGGGGCTATGATAGATACGGGATAGGAAAAATTTATGAGTTGTGAAAAGAGGGGGAATTAAAAGGGAAAAGTGAAATCATTCTTTAAAATAAGTGATAGTTTAGGTACTTTTTGATGATTTATAGTTTTGGTATTTCACTGCATTGTATAGATATTTTATTTCGCTGTAAATCGACATTTTCCAAATTTATGGGTGCGGGTTATACACCGGTGCGGGTTATACACCGAATTTGAAAACAAATTCCTCCCATTTTGGAGGGTGCGGGTTTTACACCGGTGCGGGTAATACACCGGTAATTACGGTACTCATTTAAATGTAACTATATAAATAATAAAACATTACAAAAAAATAATACTTCATGTTTTCAGGAAAATACGGCAAACTATTTTTTCCGTGTTTTTTTTTGCTTCCTAAAAACATCAAGTATTATTATAGGTGAACGAACAAAATCCCACCGGACAAAATCCCACCGGACAAAATCCCACTAGGACAAAATCCCACCGGACAAAATCCCACCTGGACAAAATCCCACCCGGAAATAATCCCACTCGGACAAAATCCCACTCCTGTCCTAAACCACATATATTGACAAAAAAATGATAATTTTTTAAAGCATTTTAATCAAAACCTAAACAGTCAAAAATCATTTTTCTACATTTAGTAAAAAAGAAAAATCCCCTTTCATTATTGCTATCCAGATAACAACCGAATAATGAAGGTATGGCGGTCTTTGATCCCTCTAAATCGAATTGGAAACATCATCCCGATGGCGTGACATCACCAACCTTTGATCAACTGATCGAACATTATTTCATAACATTGACAATAGTGGTAATTGCAAGCAAAGCATGAAAGCAAGCATGTATGGATCACCCTTCGTTTAAATACCCCTCCTTCAAAGTCCACTCAACATCCCGACCGGTTCACATCACATTCACCTTTGATCCGATCAAGGTTCATTCGTATACATTGTACTCTTAATTACAAACATGTTTTTATCTTGCGACAGGAGAATTTAGAAGTGAGCATCATTGTTTGAATAATACATCTATTACAAAAAAAAATGCGTTAATAAAGTTAATAAAATATAGTCATAATGCTTACGTGGAAAGGTGGGATTTTGTCCAAAAACGTGTTAAGAAAAGTGGGATTTTGTCCTAGTGTGCAAAAAAGGTGGGATTTTGTCATGGTGGGATTTTGTCCGGGTGGGATTTTGTCCTGGATTCTATCATTATAGTATATATTTAATATGACAAATAACTCTCATACTGTATGATTATGCTACTGCTAACAGCTTGATATAGATGTACTATAGAGCAATTCGTGTACCATACTTACATGTGTTTTTTTCTGTCAATATATTATTTATATGAAATGATTTCAGAATCATGTTCAAGAATGTCGAACTAAACCTCAACAATGTCCTCTAATACAGTCAGGATGCAACTTTACTGTAAGTAATCTGATCTTGATATTTAATATGTGCTTTTCACTATAAAGTTGTAAGAATTTTAAGGCTCGACGAATGCATATTTGTACATGTATGTTAAAAGTTTCAGTAAGCGTCTGAAAATAATATATTACTCGATGATATATATCGCAAACATATTGGGTCAATTTCACAGCTTCAGTTTAGACCAGGTTCCCGTTTTAAATGACATTGAAACTTGGGCTGTGAAATCGGCCCATGTAGAGATTATTAGTAAGCAACGAAAGTTTCGAGAATTGGTTAAATGCAAAGATTTAAAATTACATTTGTACATGTAGAATCTATGTTTATGATTTGTACAGGTCTGTTTTTTTTTCGTGTTTACAGGGACCATCTGACTCGGTTTATAATCATACACATCAACCGGAAGTAATGGCTGAGCATATAAACTTATTACAAGATGAAATAACGCGACTAAAAGTAACTCTTCAACAGAGAGATCAAGAGATAGAGGTACGGTTTTGATATTTCTAATGGAATCTTAATCGGTTTATGTCATTGTATAAAATTAAATGAGAAAATGTGTATACCTTAAAAATAATAATGTCTTCAGAAATTTAAATTCACACAGATTCATTCAATTTCTCAGCGAAAGCTATGGATCAGAGTATGATTTCAAGAAACTTTGAGAAAAAAATA
>LQRL01068459.1:0-11990 GCA_001703475.1 Hydroides elegans | reverse complement strand
AGGAACGGGCTGCACTAGATCTACAAAACTCGAAATAACGCGTTAGCTCCATGTGTCCTGGTTGCAAGCGCCTGAACACTGAACGGAAAGTGTTCAACAATGCCCAAGCGAAATAACGCATGGGCTTCTAGAGACCTGACCAAAAGCCTGAGGAACGGGCTGCACTAGATCCACAAAACTCGAAATAACGCATTAGCTCCATGTGGCCTTGTTGCAAGCGCCTGAATACTGAACGGAAAGTGTTCAACAATGCTCAAGCGAAATAACACATGGGCTTCTAGAGACCTGACCAAAAGCCTGAGGAACGGGCTGCACTAGATCTACAAAACTCGAAATAACGCGTTAGCTCCATGTTTCCTGGTTGCAAGCGCCTGAACACTGAACGGAAAGTGTTCAACAATGCCCAAGCGAAATAACGCATGGGCTTCTAGAGACCTGACCAAAAACCTGAGGAACGGGCTGCACTAGATCTACAAAACTCGAAATAACGCGTTAGCTCCATATGTCCTGGTTGCAAGCGCCTGAACACTGAACGGAAAGTGTTCAACTATGCCCAAGCGAAATAACGCATGGGCTTCTAGAGACCTGACCAAAAGCCTGAGGAACGGGCTGCACTAGATCTACAAAACTCGAAATAACGCGTTAGCTCCATGTGTCCTGGTTGCAAGCGCCTGAACACTGAACGGAAAGTGTTCAACAACGCCCAAGCGAAATAACGCATGGGCTTCTAGAGACCTGACCAAAAGCCTGAGGAACGGGCTGCACTAGATCTACAAAACTCGAAATAACGCGTTAGCTCCAGGTGGCCTGGTTGCAAGCGCCTGAACACTGAACGGAAAGTGTTCAACAATGCCCAAGCGAAATAACGCATGGGCTTCTAGAGACCTGACCCAAAGCCTGAGCGACGTGCTGCACTAGATCTACAACACTTGAGAAGAAAAAGGCCTGGAATTCAAAGGAAGTATACCTGTAGCCTGAACGCATGGATCAACAGAATCTGATGGTTAGTGCTTAAGCAACAAACCGACATAATGTTTGAATATTCAAGTGGTCCTTATTAGGTCCCAACCTATCGGTTTTGGGCCTATAGGTGTGGGGTGTCTGTCTGTCTGTGTGTCTGGCTGGCTGTCCGTCCGTCCATCCATCCGTCCATCCGTCTTTCCGTCTTCTTTTGTTTTATAAACTCCATAACTCGAGAACAGAATTGCCAAGAGACTTGGTGTTGGGCTAAAATGAAAGCTCTGGTTATGTAGATGTGCCTTTTTGATATTTTTGATCTAGTTCGATCAATCGAAAAAGATTGTCACTGTAATTGCGTTATCTCAGGAACGAATAGACTTTAGAGACTTGATGATGCTCAAATTGAAGCGCTTGACCTGTAAATGTGGCTTTTGATATTTTTGACCAAATCTAGAAAATTTACGGTCGCACATGCGCGAAAAGAGTACTTGAAACAGTTTTTTTGGCGTTAACTCAAGAATGAATATATCTAGAGATTCGATGTTGGGCTTAAATTGAAGCGCTTGAACTTCATATGTGCCTTTTGATATTTTCAACCGAATTCCGTCAACGTCTGGTCGTGCAATACCCCTTCGACATTGAAGGCGTTGGGGCCTTATCGTGTTCACTGAATACTTGTTTATAATTTAATCATTATACAACGATCTCTAACTCGATACTTTATACATATTGTTTATTCACAGCGATTAAAAAAAGAACCGCCAAGAGCACGGGAACCTCAAGGTGCTGTCGGAGGTTCGCAAGAAGTCACCGCTTTGAAACATCAAGTATTGGTGAGTGTTATCCATGACATTATGATGCATAGAATACCTGTAATCAGATGAAGCTATTGTTAAGATAAAGTATTAACGTTCTTTATCATAGCTGGTCTTGCCGAGAAAATGTTCGACTATACGACATTTTTTTAGTACACATCCCTTGAAGGATAGTCCTTATACTTGTATTAATATAACACATATTAAAGTATTCTCCTCTGAAGATTTGAATGAAGTTCAAAATATAGTTTTATAATAACTTCTTTTAATGAATTTAAAAAGGTATATAATAATGGTAAGCAAAATCAGATATACACAAAAGTACCCCTGTGATCTCCGATTGTTTGTTTACTAATAATGCAATACAGTATACACTTAATATTAGTTTTAAAAGCATATGATTCTCGCATTACAGAAAGCCCAAGCGAAACTAAGTGAAAAAATAATAAAAACAGAACAGACAATACAACAGTTACCGAACACTGAACAATTCAACCAAACCCTAGTGAAACTGGCTTCACTTCAAGATGTGTCAAAAATGCAGGAATCGCGATTGTCACAAATGGAACAGGGACAAAGAAGTAGTTCCTCTGGCTTATCAGGTATTGTGTGAATAAAAGTACATTTAGGTATGCGTGTCCTTTTTGTTTGTGTCATAACTGGGTGTAGTTTTAAGCGTTTTGTAATAATTAATTTTACCCCGGTTGCTTTGAGTGATTGGTATTTGATTTCGGCTTGCGTTACCCTCAGCCAGGCACTTATGCACACACTTCATCGAAATTTGTCTCACTCTTATTGTTTTTCACGTTGCACAATCATATGCACTGTTAGATCCCACCGATGCAATCTTGGCTGAGGGTTAAAAAGTTGAATATTGAATTCTTCGTTTCCGTAAATATCTTGATTCTTAAAACTGATGAAATCATGATTTTGAAATTTATATCAATTTTCATTTGCTTCCTGCATGTACCGGGTATGGGCTGTTACGGCTTTTGTTAATAGATTATACATGTACCTGTATTTGTAGCAAGCCTTAGCTAGACTTACATGTAGAAAGGCGTATATATATATCACGCTGCATGCTTTTTAGAAATGAGTTGAAAATTGCTCTTAAAGGAATCCATGGCTGATAGAAACAAATGCTCTAACACAAACCGATTAGAACATTTTATTCTTAAAACAAAACAGGGTACATGTAATGTCATCTCATGATATTCAAGATGCTAACCGGTATCATATGGGGAAATAAGGAAGTCAGGAGGATTATTCAACCAATTATTTTTCATGATAACACTTGGCTCTTGATTACACTAAGAACAATACCTGGTGATATATCGTCGTTAGAACAAAGGAACATTTTCGTTATATAAAAATTAAAAAAGTAAATGATCTTTCATGTCTGGATCTATATATTTATGTATTTGATTATTCCATATCTACAAAATAGCATAATATGAATTATGTCTCATCTCTGCGCCTGAAGTGCTTAGAGATATTTGTATATTTTGTTCACATATTCAGCATTGATATTGATATCTGTCCTCAATTCTTAGCTTCAGTTTTGCTTGATATGATTTCGCTGTTCACTCAAATTGACTTCCTTCCTTCGCCTTTACCTTACACCCTGAATGCGGTTTTCAGTCGTAAAACAATAATATTATTCTATGTTCTATGTTCTTCATTGTACGTGTGCAATCAACATAAACAATGAAGATTCCATAAGATAAAATAACTAACCATTAATACCGCCGATGCACACATAAATTGTACATTGGCATCTTAATTTTCAATTTCAGTTGCGAACCTTTTACCTAAAACAAGGAGTTTGGTTAGCCACAGAACGTTACGCCATTCGAAGATGGAACACGTTCTACCAATGTTTCTTCGGTGAGCAGACTTCAGTTAATAATCTGATGCAATGATCCGAAGAATTTGCCGATAAATCAAATTTGTTTTATTTCAAATGACCAGAGAGAATATACAAGTATAAAGTGACAATCGTTGACTATACAGAACGTTGTTTCAATAGGAGCATGTACCCTTTATTTGTTCACTGCATGGAAAATGAAGCTGGCAAATTGACAAATGAAAGGGAAGTGACAACCTGAAGAAAGTCAGTTTTAAACATATAATTATGAACGAGATTTCTTATTTATGCTGATGTTCCCATTTTTACTCCGATTATGTTAACACATGTTAAATTTTTTGTTCAAATACATCGTAATTTAGAGCATGGTATGCCGTTTCATCTTGCTGATAAATTGCAACTTTAAGATATATATCTTGTATATCTATTTTCTATACTACATGTATTGTATTCTCATGTATATCATGTCTTTGGACAATTCTGTAAACAATGCTAACTCATTCGAATCGATCACCTTATCTATGTAATATACCTAACTGTATCTTATTAATGTTGCTATTTTTATTGTTGTTTATGTTTGATGTCAAGATTAAGATAGAAATATATTATTTTGATTTTAAATCTTATCTGTAAATGACGAACCCAAAAATATATATTTTACACATTCAACCTTTCGATTAGTGAAAAATAATGATAAACCTGAATCAATTGTTTTTCGATAAACCATGCAATTATTGCAATCAAATGCAATTAATACGTTTTGTTCTGACGTCATTTTCAGATGATGAACGTAACAAACTACGCACCGTGGAAAGCACCGTTGGTATGCATGACATTCGCCTGGCCGAGTACGACCTTCGCTTCCAGTGCATGGAATCCGCGGGATATGATGGCACTCTCATCTGGAAAATCAAGGATTACCAACGAAGGAAACACGATGCTGTAACTGGAAGGACGCTGTCACTGTACAGTCAGCCGTTCTATACGTCAAGGTAGGTGGTGGTTTGAGTTTTGTACACTAGGCGTCGAGTTTTGTGATCCATTTTGTGAAAAAATGGTCATTTCATGGTATATATCTTTCGCATATGGAATTCCTGGGTTTTTTTGTTCTCGTGAACTTACTGAATGTAAATTGGGTGATTTTCAATTATTGGGTTCTCGTTTGTAGAGTCAATTTTAAAATAACTTGCACCTGGGAAGAATTATGGATGCCACACAAGTGTGAGATATATACTAGAAATGACTTAATTGACAATTTGCACGTTTGTATACCTGTAGATATAATATTATAATATGATGATATTCCCTTTTTAGCAGCAGTAATTTTTGAATTCATCTTGTTTATGTTCAGTGCATAATTTTGCATTTCTTATTCATAGTTGGAGCAATTTTTTTTTTGCGTCAAATTCGATGCATTGAGCAAAGTGACTATTAGATTGCTCAATCACCAATCGCGGATGACCTGATATCTTGATATTTGTACTTAATGTGACTAATGTATTTGTGGTCATCAGACTTGTAAAGTATTCGCCATTTATTGTATTAGAACAGTCCAACCCGATATTGTGAAATATTTAAGTGTTTTCCAAGCGTTTCGCTCATGTTCCATAAGCTTCGAACAGCTCCTGTTATCCTGCTTAATCAAGAATTGAACCTGACATTATGACTTTTACATGATACAGATAAATTACCGAAACAAATAATTTCCTTATATCGTAAAATAGTTTCTTTAAACAGTTCTGTGGTATTCTTACAATTATTAAAAATAATGGTTAGGAACAGTTTGATGACCACATACTGCATGTGTTAGATTTGTTTCAGATGAGGGCGAAAGAAAACGGCATACTATCACTGTCCACAAGAAACTAGAGGCTATGCCCATACATCTTTCAGCTTTCGGTTGCTATAAAACGACCCCTTGTTATTAGTTTTATTTGTGTTCCTTCTTTAGTTTGTTTTAGAGTACATGATTGAAATGCCGAGCCGATGATCAACTTCAACATTGGTCCGGTCCAATCTATACAAGGGATAACATCTAAATTCGAGAACGAAAGGCTCAAAAGAAATACATGGGATAAACAAATTTATATTGTCATCCTGGATAACCTAATGCTCATGCAATACTCACCCAATACTCTTCTAACGTTAATGCACAATATAATTTGTGCGTACGGAAATAACTGTTTGAAACCAAATCTGGATGCTGAAATGAACTGTTATCATGTATAAAATAACTGTCAATTGCATGGACAAAATAATACAAGCCATTTTAGACAGTTTGAGATATCATATGTCATTTTATATATCATAAATTAATCTTTTCCTGGAAGTCCTAAACAATGTCCATGGATAGAATTTTCCGAATGAACTACAGCTTTTCATCTGTATAAGTTATTCAATTATTATATGTTCTACCTTTTATGGCCTTAATACTCCAAAGAAAGGAATCAAGGACTAAAACTAAAAAATCACTGGATAGTTTTAATTCCTACAATTCAAGAATTTATCCAGGATTTCGAAAGGGCATTACCGAATAATTTACCTGTTTTCTTGCTTCTTACTTGGAAATTATTTTATTTGCAATTTGAGGTCTTGATTTTAAAGCTTGTTTAAACGTTTTTAAGCAATCACAATGTAATTGATCCAACTTAAAATCAAGAACATATAATTTGTACTTCATAAACGTCCTAAAACTAATCACATAACTAAATGCTGTTTCAAAACATACCGGAATATTACCATTTATATTCTTTAATTTCTAGATTCGGCTACAAGATGTGCGCTCGCGTCTACCTAAATGGAGACGGTATGGGCAAGGGATCGCACTTGAGCCTCTTTTTCGTCCTCATGAAGGGCGATTATGACGCACTCCTACCATGGCCCTTCCGCCAAAAGGTGGCGCTGACGCTCATGGACGTTGATGGAGGCCGAAAACCACTGACTGATACGTTCAGGCCGGATCCAACATCGACCAGTTTCAGGTATGTCTTATACTGGTTGAGTCCGTACAATGTTTCTGTGAGTTATTGGTGGATACGAATAGCTTCGATAACCTCGATTAGTTTAAGGTGCTTGGTTTTGGTTTCTACGATTTGTAAACTTTCTAATTCGTCAAACTGACGCAGCTTTCCTTAGGTAGATATGATATTTATGGATATGCGGAAATTGGTGTTCCCTTTATCGAACCTGTATTTCTGTTAGTTTGACTTTTCTGAATCTACTGCTACTTTATGATGATTTTGAATGCAGTTTACTATGTAAAATATGCGGATATGGATTAAGTATAACATATTGACTTTTTAAGTGTAGTGTATCAAGTGTGCACGTGTGGGTTCGAAATCATATTCTTAATATGAAGTTGCTCGAATTTAAATACAAAATGTGTGCAGCAAGTGAATTCACGCTCGCGTTTCTTGTTATAAACTCTCCTGTTTTTAAAATTTTCTTGTAGTAGATGTGCTATCAGGTTATTTTGTATTTGTATTAGCCATTTTTCGATAGTGTAGGGCGATTTTCTCTGAATATATTTTTCAATTCACCAAACTGGGTTTTCTTAGCTCTCCATACGGATTTTCACAGGAAAAACCTCCTGATATCAAATATAACCAGATACAAATGAAGGACGCGACGAAGTCAGTTCTTCAAAACATCACCGAACGCAACCGGCTCAACCTTTCGATGTTGATGATCGGATGTTTATGACCTGATTTTACAGCATGTATTCAGGTCAGATCTTACCAAAGAAACGGACACTTGCTTGTCAGCACGTGCCATCATGATGCGAAATCTCAATATGGTGTTAAGAGTTGTGTGTAGATCGGGTTGATAGGCTTTTCTGTTTGGAATTCGTGTAGCATGAAGACCACATATATTCAGTTGGCCCGCTTATGACGATTCCAGAACGGATTGACTTGCAAACGATAATATGCATAACGAATAATGAATAATTCATGTATTTGTTTAAAACAATTTATTTTTTATCATTATATAATATTCTATGCTAGTGCCCACTTCGCTTTCGGCTCCGACAATCAGTTGCCATAAGCTGCTAAAACACAAACTAGGAGTAAACTTTAATGACTATAAAGTTACTAAAACCATAAACAGAGGAATTGCTTGATTGCATGTTTTCTGAACACATTTTTTTTTCAATAAAAACCGATTAACCGATTAAAGCTATGATATCCTAAAAGTCAGAAGGTAACAATGAAAATAAAAAGAAACTAACTTACTTTATACTAACATCCATATTTGTTTTGCAGATGCCCGGTTGGTGACATGAACATCGCTTCGGGTTGTCCCCTCTTTGTCGCCCAGTCGACCGTGGAAACCAGAACATACTTAAAAGACGACACAATCTACATAAAAGTAGCAGTCGATACGACGGACCTAAACGTGCCATCTTAGCGATACGGCCGCCACGTGTTATAAGCATATTATCGCCCAATTATGCATATTATCGTTATATGCGTTTTATGGGAATATGCTACAACGTGGCGGCCTTTACAAGATTGCATCCCAGTGGTCGACAAACAAATACAGTGCTCAATAATACAAGTAATGTTTATAAGGTGTTTTATAGTAGGTTAGATAAGGTTTGTACTTTTTATGGAAGAGAGAAGAGAATATGTCATTTCAGTAGGCACGATGTGCCGCCTAATGTTCGTTGGAAGTCGGTTTTCAAACAGCAATTCCGGTATCCTTTTGAAAACTCATATTTTATTATCTATTTTTATATTATTAGTTATATCATTGAACAATTCCATAGGGATGCAATAGGAAATTATCTATACTTTATTTATAATTGGAAACCGAATAATCGTAAACGGCTTTTGTATTCAAATGGTTTACTTGGTAACTTGTTTATCATATTCATTAAAGCTTTTAAGTCATCTTTGACTCTTTTGTTTCTATGCAGCTCTCTTTTGGCCTTTAGAAAACTTTTTTCTCGCTTCATTCTCTCCTGAATCTCTTTCCTTTTTCGTCTAAGAACAGTATGCTTTTCAATAATAATATATTTCGTAATCCATATAAGATTAAAACACTTATCAGATGATTTCGATAATTCGCAAATAACGTGATTCAAGGAATGAGTGTTCGAATGATGAAAGCTATATGCAAAGTAGGGTTATAGAAAATGGGATTGGCCCATATATAATGATAAGATACTTGCCCCTGTATCCGTTATTAAAAAAAACGAAACCTCAGCACCCTCTAGTCACTATTGCTATGGCAACTTGTAGATGATAATGAGGGGGGCAACCACATACAAGTCTGGGGGTCTGAAGACAGAACTTGTTTCAGAGAGTTTCACTTTTAGAGGGTTTTTGTGAATGAACCTCACACAAATCACAAGTAGGAAAGGTGGATTGATAGAACATATGAACTAAGAGCGTTTAGAAAGGGGTTCGGAGGCGTTGAGGGCGAATTTGGCCACGGTTCACTCTATATCTTATGATAGTAATTCGAAGGCGATATTGTCCGGATTCCTTGAATAGCCCTAGTGAAAAACGTTTACAAATACTATACAAATATCACCCCCAGGGACAGTTCAAGTAGAGGAAGTAGAAATGATTACTCCTTTATTGAGTCGATTTGCACTTAGTTTAGCTCATGTTAGATGAACATAAGTTTAGTCTGTTATATGTATGGCGGACCAACAGTCGTTTAATTACTCTTAAATTTCATATTTTCGTAAGGGAGGGATTACGCGTAATTAAAACCAAAAGCATCATTCATAGCATAGGCGTCCGAAATCTACAAAATATTTTTTTTTGTTGCTCAGAATATCATTGTAATTTTTTTTTGCTTTGGCATAAATTATTATGGCCTGCACTGAATACTTTGCTAAAATCGCTTTGCCCGTCATTCCATTTATTTTGTCGTCTTTCGTTTGTCTAGCTCTAAACCCTATAGAAACATGTCGGTAAATATTTAAAATAGCAAATTAAACTTATTTCAACCATGAAACACGCCGTGTACATGGCAGTTACTAAGTATGATTGTGTATTTATTAGAAACTTAAAGATTAAATCCAGATGTTAGTTCATTGTGGTCTAAGTTGAAACAATCAGTAGATATTATATAAAGAAAAAAAAAAAATTCGATGAAAAGAAAAAATAACTTATTTGCAAATTGATTTTGATATGATTCTCTTGTCCAATTTCCTATATGGAAATGAATACAACTACAACCTTATCATGGTTGTTCGTAGATTTTGATAGATGCGAAATGATCAATAGAAATATGTAGAAGTCAGTTTTCAAAGCACGATAAAACTAGAAGGTACTCCAAATTGTCATTGTCCAGTCCACGTAAAAAGCACGCGTAGAGCGAAAAAACTCTTCTGGCCATCTTTTACAGCGCTGAAAATTCCAATTGGTAATGGATTTTAATATTTCTAGCACATGTTTGTGATTCAATTGCAAAGAAAAAAAAAAAGATTTGCTAATAGATAATAATATTTCTGGTACACATTTTGTGATTCTTCATTGCAAACATTTCAGGATTCCAAACGGGCATACGATTTTTTTCTTTTCTACTCCTGGTTGGAACGTACCTTGTCGTGGTGGGGTGGCTTTCATATTTCGCGACCTTGCCCCCAGAAGTTCTGAAGGTCAAGGTTACCATGTCAGAGTGTTCATGGATTGAAAAACCGACTAAAATGTTCCGATAGCGATTTGAGCAAGGAATTCAGTCATGCGTGGGTTTTAAATGTAGAAATTGAAACTGAATGTAGTTTGTGTAATGTCCAAAGTTCGTGCATTTAAATGAAAGAGCTGTGAACACCAATTGATTAAAATCTTATATTTTAAATCGTAAAACATTTATTTGAATCCAGACTCCCATATTTTGAATCCGTTTTATAGTGTCAACAATCAACCTAAAAAATGTTCACCAAAAATAGGATTTTAAGATTAACAAACATACGTTTAAGATACATAGATTAAAGGTAAACTGACTAATTTCGAAAAATTAATTATATAAATGTAGTCAATATTTATAAAATATATATTTATTATTTTAATAAAAATTGATAGCAAACTTGAAGCATAAATCAATAACTGTCTTCAGAAATATTTGTTAAGAGTTACGTAGATATAGATAAAACTGCATGGACTTTAATACAACAAATTAAATGAAAGATACAAATATGATAATGCAGTATGTTGATGATAAACGGATGAAAAAGCAACAGGGAGTCGTGAATGGATAATAAGATAGGATTGTATATGATGTATGATGTATGATCGAAGAAAGACTGGATTGAGTAGAAACGTTTCGATTAATTTATTAATGCCAAATTTAACTTAATGAAATTAATACTGATTAATATCAAAATGCCAAATGGTGACTTCTTTGAAAAATGATTAGCTATTTCTAAAATTCTTGGAAATAACTAATTATTATTAGTATTGTATTTTTCTGCTTCTCTGTGCTGTTCTTTATGTCTTCATCTGACTGCTGGATCCTATTCTCTGCTTTATTAAGCGCTCTATCTCTTATTTATCTCTTATATAACTATTTCATATATTTTCTGATGTAATGATTTACATGGGCCGAAAATGCGTCCTCAATTGTAACAGTTTTGCATCCGGTTATTTCTTTCCTCCAAAATAGTAAAATATTTCGAAAAGTATGTTTTAGAGACAGAAAGAGGACGCTATGACGGCTTACTCTTCTTTTTGATCAGCGATTTAGCTTTCATCGGATGCAAAACAATTTTTCATTAATCGATTTTTTTTGTCTAAACCTTCATAAGTGACATGTAAACTGGGTGTTCTCGTTGAATTTTATCGTATTCAATACGTTAGAATTCCTGAGATGAAGCCGCGTGCATTTTGAAATCTTTAATATGCTAAAACGATAGATAAGCGAACGAGTTTGAGAACTCTCTTGACCCGTTCCGTTCAAAAAGAATGCACAGTTACAACCGCCTTGTTTATTTTTTTTTCAAGTAAAAAAAGACGCTTAAATGCAAAGGCTGTTTTGCGAAGTCAACTATAGATTATGATATAACCTTTTTGCATTTATTTCTTTCTTTACCTTTTTAAAAATTCACATCAAATTAGAATATAATCAGTACAATCTTGATTATTGTCAGGCATCCGCCCCTAAAAGATTAACCCAGTTTTTTGCCCAAAAAAGAAAATTCTTATTTTTCAAAAACAAAATCTCGTTTTACTATTCTTGTACCGCTACATGTATTCATATACAAAAAGTACAAGAAACATTTATCTTTGGATTATTGGGACATGGGATGATCTAACACTCGGCTAAAAACCGTTGTAGTCGCTTAGGAACGAAATCCTGATCGTAATCAAGACGAAAGAACTCTATAAACCCCT
>LQRL01068452.1:0-11721 GCA_001703475.1 Hydroides elegans | reverse complement strand
TCGAATACCGCGAAATTTCTAGAAAGCCAACCCGTAATGGCGCTTCAACTTTATAAGTAGCGGGCCATTCGTGCTCCAACGGACACATTTCTAGTTCAAAGGCAATTTGCCGTCGCTTTTCTCGGGCACGCGACACACCCGCCTCTTCAATTGCCCGCACGACCTTGGCATTGATATTAAGAACGAGCACCAGTGCTGTGTCCAGAGGAAAAACCTCCTACTCATCGCTCGCTATTTGCGAAGAGTGCTTGAGCAATACCTTGAGACGCAAGGTCCTTACCCGTATGAACTCATGCATGTCGGGATTAGAGCGCTTGAAAGCGATCCGGTGGATCTGGCTCTCAAAGAAAGTGCTGTCAGAGAATAGTTTGAAGACTCTTTCGATTGACATAAATGCGGACCATTAGACATCACTGGTCAGCATTTGCTGGTTGTAACTGTTACTTTCATCGACTTAAATTTATTTCGTAGGAATATTCACAACTACGATTGATATCATTTGTCAAATTCCATATCTATTGATGCATTCGATGTAACTCCAAAACATAGAAAGTAAAATAAGATTCGGGCTGCAGCTGTGACTATTTAAACAAAATAGTCTGTGCATTATGGAATACGGAAAGTCCACGCTATTCAAATCCAAATTCTACTTTAGTTTTTATATGCGACATCCCGCGATATGCTCATTTTTTATGTAACATAGATCCTACGGTGAATGTTTTTTTTTAATGATTCCTTCAGAAATAAAATCTGATTTGCTTCAAAATGTGATTTACATAATTCGCACAATATTTGTATGAAATCTGGTATGAACAAATTCTATAACGACTAATTTGTCTACATTTAAATGGAATATCTGCTCACCGTAATTACCAGAGTGTATAATCCGCATCCCTTGAAAATCAAGGATTCTGGTTTATACACCGGTAATTACGGTCATAAATGAATGATCTATTTACCATGCCTGTTATACGACCGATAACATTGATATAGTTATCATTGTTGAAAAGCAGGATAAAATAAAACTACATAAATACATAAGTTGTTTATTCGATGTCTCAGGAATATGCCCTTAAACATTATTTTCATTTTACAAATTTAATAATCTATACTAAAATAACTATTCTAACATCTAAATCAAATTGTGACAACACGTAAAAATGTAAATTAGACTTCGAGAAAATATCCATGAGAGCAAGATTCAGTATTGCTATTAACCACAACTTATTGGATAAAAATATGTAATTCTTGCGATATTTATACAATCGTGTAAGTTACAAAATACAGATTGAATTTTTAATTTGTCATCAACAATTATTTCATAAAATATCAACTATATACCCATAAGAGTTGCTGCATTTTAATATCTTTCGCAATATATATAGAAGTTTTAGAAGCGATCAAGATTCTATACAAAAATATTTTAGAATCGACGTTATCAGGTTCTCATTTAACAAAATGATATTTACAAAAACTATTATTTCCTGAGCTACGAAATATCGTTATATTTTGGCAAGATAAACCCCTGCATTGTTTTTTTTTCTATTAATAAAGCAATATTAAGAATCATTTGGCTCTACAATGTAATTTTTGTACTGATAGATTTGTAAGATGCATAAGTGTTCAAACATTTCAGGTATACAAAAGTACAGTCTAATATACCAGAAACATTTTTTCTTTAATTATTTCTTATGCGCCAGGAACAACATCTATATTTTTAAGAGGCTTTGGTAACATATTATTTGTTAAAAGAAAACTTTAGAAAACTTTGTCATATCAAATTTACACCAGAAATCACAAAAGAAGCTTTTACAAAGACGCCAAGATAAATATGATATTTTCACGCATTAAAATTTCTGTTACCAAAACCATTCAAATACAAACCTTCCACCTTGCAACTTATTTATTCTCTGATACGGTATATTAAAGAGATTACCAGTTACATTGAGATAGCTTTTGGGCAATATCTCTTGCCCTATTATGCAACCCGTTGTATTAAATTGTACATTCACACCCGACTGTGTCCAGCAGTCTTTAAAACGATATAGTATATCATAGACACTAACAAATAGCTATGCATTTTGATAAATTAAAGCTGTATACACATTGGAATGTACAGTTCTATTTATAAAGTTTTTTTTATTTAAACCACAAATAGATGTATAGCAGAAATTGTGTACAAATAGCAGAAATAAAGGATTGTGTTATTGTAAATCAAAGAGATTATACATGAGTCGAAAGAGTATTACAAGGAAATACATTAATTGTAATATTATTATGACTTAATTATATATTATTTGTCGCAAAAATTCGTTTAATTTATCCCTGAGTAACATTTTTCGACACCCTTACACATTTATACAAGACTGAAATATTTCAATTTACCACCAACACTACAACAAAAGAAACACTAAATAGAAAGAAAACGAGTTGGTGCATGCATGAAATAAGCATTGTGTTATGGCAACAGATCATTTATATGGCAGTGTTTCGAATAAACGTCAGCATTTCACAATCACATCCAATGGAACTTTATTAACCCAAACTCGAACAAACCGAATAATTTAACTCGACCGAAATTAATAATTCCAGCCCTCTAAAAAACATGGATCTTATTGAATCAAACAAAATACCGCTTGACAGAACGAGTTTCGGTTGATCTGAGAAATTGAAGAAATTGAGTTATACTGAAAATAAACTTAATTCGCAGAATTAAGTCAAACTACACGAAACAATATTTCAACATGTTCAGATATTACAACATTTAAACTTATCAAATCATAAAGCATGTTTAATCATAAACGCCCGAATGCTTAAATCATTGTTGATGCTCAGTAAGACAATAACACAATTTACAAATATTGTAAATGAAATAATATGTATTATAGAACATCATATCGGTAGAAAGATTCATTAGACATGTGCATGTAAAGGACACATGGGTAATAAAATAGCATTATGTCTTATTCATCTCATTAAATTCTAAATGTACATATAAAATCAATATGAAGAAATTTTAAAGCTACGTTGCTAAAATCAAACTCAATGAATTGCAAACCTGTCTTATGGTGCTGTCAGTGGCTCTTTACGTCTGCGTCTGCGGGATTTAAATTGGTACAAAAATTATTAAATAAAGCAATCCCAGCGGTATTTATTCTGCTGGGATTACACTATTCTATACCAATTCAAATTCCTCAGAAACAGACGCAACAAGTGGCTGACAACACCATTATCCGAATCGGAATATGATTGTTTCGTTTCATCCTTGAATGTCATGGCTTATCTTAATTTCCCGCTTGACTTTAGGTGTGCATTAACATTCAAGTCTTTAAGCCTAAGACAACAACTCATCAAGAAAAGTAATTCAATAAGGTCGATTTACAAATGAAAATGCGATATCATTATAAATAAGATTAGATGCGCAAGAAATTTGCAAATATTTCAACGTTATCATTTCAAACAAAGTTATCAATATATATATGGACAAAGACAAAACATATTAGATCAAGACAAAAGTCATAACAAATTACATATCCAATTTTATGTTAATAACTACAAAAACATATCTACAACAATAATATATATAATACAGGCTAATTACTGAGTGTATTTTTTTACCCTGAGAAAATATTGTATAGCATTGTTACATGAAAATTGATACATATATTATGCATAGTCATTGACAAAATCTCGATATATAAGTGCAATATATAGTAAAAGAAAAGCATACATTTCAAAAAATACATGATAAATGATATACTACAAGAAATATTTGGTTTATGAGTATTTACATAATTCATTAATAAGTTTTGATTGTTTGCATTTACCTGAAAATTGAATATCAATATTGCGTCGGAAATACTGCGTAAAAGATCTTTAAACATATTACGAAAAATGGAAATTAATATCAATGTTATAACACAATAAACCAACCGTTACAGGGCACATTTAACATCATAACAAACGAAAAAACCGCTGCCTGAGATACTATATTATTCCTTTGCAGAAATCTTCAAAAAATTAAAGATCGAGTTGAAATAAAGACATGAATATTGACATAATTAAATGTTCTAAGCAAACTGCATTTAAAGAAACTTTTATAAATATGAAGTGGTTCGTGGTTAAAACACAGTGTTCCAGCAGGTATTTTCAATTAGCAGCTTCAGAAAAATATATATTCTAATAAAATCAGGCATAACATCCGCAAAAAAGGACAACTATAAAACGTGTATATAAATTAAATATATGGCCATTCAAACATAACAATCGAATTTAAATTTCATAAACATATCTTAAACCACTTTGAAAAAAACATCCAAAGTATGGAATTATTGGCCAAATTATCATTTACGTTAAATAACTTGTATATATTCAAAATATTTCAAGCGAACTTAAAAATATAATTTTCGACAGAAAGTGATGTCATGTTTATTTGCACAATAGTGATTAATAAACACATAATAATAACCATATCAAGAAAATTCATTTCAAAACTTGAAACACATACAACACAACACATAGGCACTACTAGTCTAGCACAAAACTGATTTTGAAAATCCGCCAGTATTCATTTATATCATTGCGACAAAGTGTACAAAAATCTTTGAATCTACAATTATGCATACAACTTATATCATACAGCCAAGGAAGAACCCTATATATGCCTGAATTTCACAACACTTGGTTTTTATGAATTGGTCAGGAGAACTGAACACTGGCCACGTCTGATAATATCACACTTCTATGTTAAATAAATAAACTCATAGATTATATACTCAGATGTGCAAAAATGCATTTTCCCTGAAAACGAACCAATCTTCGCCAATATCGGAATGATGTAAAACCCAAAACGTCAAAGACTGCGATTACACTTTTTGTTTACTTTTTGATACCCTTAGACCGATGAGATATAACTCCGATTATAGCCTACATTTCGTATTTGTACATTTACATATAACACTTCACCCAAAGAACAATCCCCCTTTTCCGACCATTTTGCTTTTTATATTATTGGTCATTCCATATAATTCTCATCGAATCCGTCTGGCCCTTCACCCACACCGGCATCTGTCGACGTTAAAAGGAATCCCAGAACGGGTGTCGAGTAGGCGTTTGCTGCATACTGGCACCTCCCCCTCCTCCCCCTCCCGCCCTCGCAGCTTCCGGCATAAAACTATAGGATCCCTGAGTCGATGGCGAACCTTGCCACTGATTTGCAAATGTCTGATTCGTCGTCGGATTGCGGTGGTGAACACTTGTTGGATGACCGCTAGGGGTCATTTGGTGCGGATTTGGATGCATACCTGGATTTCTCCCAGGGGCCGAGGCTGCCATTTGCTGGTGTTTGAGCACCCCTGGATTTGCAAGGGTCGGTAGGGGTTGCGCTGGCTGCATACCAGGGTGATGAGGGTTTAGAGCATGTGGCATGCTGCGATTCATATATTGCGGCGGGGAGGTAGGGCGCATCCCTGGGTGGGCCATACGCTGTGGCATAAAGTGGGGTGAAGCAACGTGCTGCGAGGATAAAGGTGACATGTACGATTGATGTGGCATTGTGGTTGACGACGGTAATCCCTGAGCATTGTATGGCATTTGATTTGGTGTATTCATGAATGACTGTTGCATCGAGGGACTTCCCCCTACTCCGCCGAAAGGAAATCGCATTTGCTGCTGCCCCTGCTGCATAAAGCCCATGCTGTTGCCCATTTGTGTATTACTCATGGGGTTATTCGGTGCACTCTGTTGATAACTGGGTGCCATGTTACCATAGTTACCCGATACAGTTTGAGAGTGACCAGTTGGTGGACTTGATACAGAGGGGTTTAAGTTGAAATTTACGCTTCCACTTGAAACCCCTGAGGCTTGAGGTGAATTTCCCTGAGATGTAAAGCCTGCTGACTGGCTCTGGTTATCATTTGGTATATTTTCAGACAAACTAGTACCAAGCGACGAGTTAAAAACTTGTGCCCAAATATCAACATTGTCGCCATTCTGATTCGGTGTAAACGGGGCATTTATTTGCGGAGGACTCTGGATGCCAGAGCTAGATGCTGCATCCTCCTGTTTCAAAGAAGCCGCCGATTCAATGCTTGCTCGCTGTTCCGGCGTCTTAATGGCGGCTTCGGTGCTCGGTTCGGTCGGCGAAAGACTTGAGCCAAGTGAAAGCAGGGCATCGGTGAATGAATCATTCACCTCGTTACTAGACTCAGTTTTGATCTTCAACAACGAAGAAATTGGCGTTAACCGTTCCTTCGGTGGCTCGAGTGGCGCCTCAGCGTTCGGAGCAGAAGCGGCCACAGAGGAGAGTTCTTCTTGTGAGTTGTTGAAATCCGACGACACCGAGGCATCCCGGCTCGTGTCTCCTCCCCCGCCTTCCTCTTCCTCTCCCTCGTCTTTGCGAAAGCGCCGAACCCGTTTCTTTTTCATCTGCATCTTCTTTTCTTCGGCGTTGGGTTCGGGGACATATCCGGGTCTCTTGGACTTCGGGATGATTCGGAAGTTGGCTTCGGGAAAACTGACTTCGGATTCGGCGGGAGGGGGAATTCGTCCGTTGAGGTAGTCGCGGAGTTTCTTGAGGGCGAGGTAGAAAGGAAGTTTATCGACGGCGCGAGGTAGCTGTGTGAATCGGGCGCTTGAGGAAGGCATCACAAAGACCGCCTGTGTGGTAATGAAACGCAATGAGAATAGCATGATTAAAATGACTATTTTTGTTGTGTTGAATAGATTTAAAATATGAGACATACCTTTAAGTCAAATCATTTTCGATTTTTGCAAAACTTTGAAAGGGTGCTTTCACACACCGAAAATTTAATCTTAGCCTGATATCATAAGTATGTAGTAAAGGTTGCAATCGAATTAAAGAATGATATGCAAAATTATGAGAAGATAGCAAGCAATAGACCACAAACCGTTTCCTCGACTCCCGGGAAACTATGAGGCTGCTTGCCGACGTGGAAATCTTTACGGCCGATGAACAACTCGTATATACCTATAATGATAAAATAATTTTCATAAGGGGCGCTGCCATAAATATTGAATTAGGAATAGGTAAAGATAAACAAATGTTTTTTTTTCATTATTCACGTAATTCATTAAATATAATTAAATTACATCTTTAAAGTTTCAAAAATGGATGAGTACACTTTCAAAACATTTTATACTGTTGTGACTTGAATCATCAATCTACTACCAGTAGCTACTTACCTATGCCGTTAAAGACGGCGATTTTCGGCTTAAACTGTTCAATCTTGCTTTGAAGAATCTTGCTGCCTTCCTTTATCTCTTTGCTGAAATTTAAAGCACAACGTGTCTGTTATTATAATCACATAGGCCTACATAAACAACGATGAATCAGAAGAGAGGATAATATAACTGTATTACATTTGTAGCTCAAATTATTTCGATGTCTTTAATTCACGTTAATTTAAAGCCATTTAATGATTAATCCCTATAATCCCTATAATATTATAGTGAAATCTGAAGAAAATGTGCTACAAACCGTGAGAGGTCGGTGCTGGCGCGAGTAAAATATAATATTTTTGTTATCTGAAAGAGTTCATTATGTTGTCTATCGACATGTGTAGCCTTACATTATCACATGTATCCATAATGGCATATACAAATCCTTACCGTGAGAGGTCGGTGCTGGTTCTTGTGGTGCGGGCCACTATGTTGGTGAAGCCGATGCCATACTTGAGCAGCTTGAAGTCGTCGTAGGCCGTGAAGGGCTCGGTGATCAGCCCGGACAGGTACATACACTTCCCTGATATCAAATACATTTTGTTATGACACCTTTAGGCGTAAGAGAGCGATTTATATATGGTATATTGGCCAACTGGATGATTGCGCGGTTTGGACTGTTAGGTTGTTAAAATAACAGTGGGGAGGATTTGTAATTATAATTGATCGAATTATCGCATTTCTATATATTATAAGTTGTTGATCAAGTATTGGCCTTTCTTAGTTTAAACTCTTGAAACATTTACTCAAGTAATCAATTGATACTTACAGAAATGGTTAGCAGGCCCGGCATAATGATGCCCCACGCTGGCTGAGGTAAGACCCGGATTGATCCCGATCTAAAAAGGAATCACATTGTTTCATTCCTACCAGTAGAGTTTATATCGAGCAGGCTTTCGCCTTTATCAAAAGGAATACATTGTGAAGCCCGTTAGCTACATAACAGAAAACAATATTGTTCAACACGTTATACATATTTTTAACTAATAAATTTCTAAAAGACCTGTATTTTTGTCAAATATAACACTAATACAGAATTATACAGCGTCAAATTAAAAGTATAAGGATACCAGATCTAATTGGATATATCTTATGTTTAATTTGGATCCACACAAGACAACAACTTACAATGACAATGTCTAAGTTGGGACAGAGGTGATCTGGCAGAAGGCGTTGCAGAGCCTCTTCCTCGGTGAGACCATTCAATTTCGTCGAACTCGCTCGCCTGCGTTTTCGCCGCACGCCCTCCTCTCCTTCGTCTTGTTCGCTGGCGGGATAAAGCAATAATGAGGATTCATATTCAACAATTAAAGTTATAGCGAAAACTACGATTTGCATGTTTTTTTATACACTCCATAATGAAATACATGACCACTCAGTGTCTGGTTTTTATAATTGGATTCTTTGATATTTTTTCTTTGACTAAATGGATAAGTACCATTATTCAATTTTCTGTCTGCTAGCAAAATAACTAGGGTTCTGTCTACTAGCAAAATAACCGTTTGATGTGATGCATAATCATGGCATGTTAAATATAATTTGGATACTTTATTTTCCTTTTTTAATATTTATTTTAAATTTATGATAAAAGGCTAACAAGAAGAAAATCACAAAGGATACCTTTCAATACTAGTTTTATTCGCACGTTGCTTCTTAGGTTTCGGTTTCTTCAAATCTCCATGTGCAGCAGGATTCGCGATATTGAACTCGTTATTTGGTGAAGTAGGAATGGTAGATGCATTTGGATCTAAATGCATATCCAGATTATGCATATCAATTCCATTTAACATATCTGTCATGCTTCCTTGAAATAAATCAGGTGACTGTAATAACTGCGAAAAGTCCATCGATTGCAGGCCTTGCATGTTTTCATCAAAGGCGGTATGCACTGCATTCGTTTGGTTTTGTTGAGGATGCATTTCAAATCCATTTTGATGCTCTGGCCTGAAATATACATGTATAATAATAAATGTGGTTTTGAGTGTATTTAATCAGTGTCGGTACCAACTATATGCTAAGTTTAATCACCATTGGTGAAGAATTGTAGAATTCGAATGTGTTTACAACCTGTGTGCTAAAGGACAGACATATAGACAAACATAGCCATAGATATCCTAAACCAAAATGACTGATCGCATTAAAAACGAATTCGCTATCGGTTAGAAACATAAACCAAGACCATATAATAATGTTACATGCTTATTTTTTTAAAGAAATTTGATTTGCGTCATGAGTGTATTCTCTCTTGAATTGAACTTACCAGCATTGCTTTGGAAGGGTTTCCAGCGAAGAACCTTCCATCTCCTGCACTGCATTGGTCAGCTTCATATGATTGCCTCTGCTTCACATGTGCAGATCATTGCCTTTGCAATTATAAATAACAGAGATTAAACACCGAATATGTAGGTGTATGGAATATTTAGGAAAATCACTTTTTTTGCTATTTCCGTATTTCCAGATTGCGATTACCAAATCCGGTCGAAAATATCCATATGCGTATATGCGTATGCGTAAGTTTTCATTTTTTTCTATATGACACGCAGTTAAAAAAGTCCAGGTATAATCTAGTTTTGGATAATATGTAAACATTGCATCGCTTCCAGTGAAAATTTGGCCTGAAGTTGGTTTTTGTTTCTATCTAAGACAGTCCTGGTCATGTATTTTATGGTAGACCGGTCGACTGTTTTTGCAAATGATATACCCATATTTTCTTTTTGAAACCCATACATATAAATTTATATGTTCGGGCCATCGGGGTTAGGTTAAAAGATCGAGGGGCCCCTGTGAAAAATAATTCGAGCCCTTTTATAATATGAAATTGAACACTTAATAAAATTAATGGATTGATAATCAGACATTTCTCTTCATTCGTCGAGTCCGAAAGGCTAGTATAGCCATACTGGACTTTGTTGTCGTGCAGCACTTCCAGTGCCATAAAAATAAACAAAATCAGCAAATCTCGAATAAACTGTACAACTCTGAAAAAAATCTCCATATATTTCTTGTCGGCTACAGTGGTTTGAAGACGCCATTAACCCGACCCCACGTCTTAGGTGCTAGCCAGGATTGGCACTGACTATTGAATATAATTATTGACGTGGCGGAGTGGCAGGACGTGGGTAAGGCTTTCCATAACCGTACAGTTCGAGGAAAGAAGGAATTCTTGTAGTTTTCAGCATGAAGAGCCTGTATATGCTGATATTTCCAGTTGTATATGTAGGAAGGCTGGACTTCAACGGGAAATGGTATACATATTAAGCCATTCCTAACTTTGTAGAAAAACGATAAATCATATAACGCCCTTCGCACACATAACAGTTGTAAATGACCACGATCAATGGCAAATTGGATAGAACAGCCCTTAGTCTCCCACGATTACAGACTTTCTACGCCCTTGTGAATGTGACTGTATTATAAATTTCTTACCGAATTTAGTTCCTCGAAATTAAGACTTAATATGATATGATACAAATATGAAGACTTGAAGGCGAAATTTATGGCTAGGTACGAAAGACATTTAGCGAACAAATATTCAGCGCTCATATTTTGTCCAGTTCATATTATGTCCACCCCTGAAAGGTATCTGTATCAGGCGTTTATGGCGCCTTCATCTTGGCCCAAAACACCAAACCCAAAGTGTCTGGACTATAAACATGATGCATTTTTCTATGAACCGTGTAGCAAAGGCAGTATAATAATAGGTTCATTTCTTAATATTTTTGAGGGGATGGTAATACACGGAAACTGATGTACCCAACAGTATATCCGGTCCGAATGTTGGTGCGAGCATATCATGGTCATTAATCATTAACTTGAAACACGTACACTCAGAATCTGGAGGAAAGGAATATGCATGAACACCGTGCATTCTGAAAACAAATATGTAAATATTCAATCTGTCAGAAAACATTACGAAAACTCACTATTATCGTGGCATTTTTAATGAAATTAATGAAAAAAAATAAGTAGCAGCAGGTTATTATTTGTAAACAATGATATTTTTTCTTACGCCATTTCTCATTGGTCAATATCTGATTTAGGCCAAAGTTTTGGCCAATGAATGATCAGATGAGAATTTTTAATGAAAAGGGATACTCGATCTAAATATTGGTCAGTAAGCTCATTTGGATAAACCATTGAGCTAATTTATCCCTACCACATCGTAAAAATACATTCAGGAAACAAATAGACTTCATCATATTCAATTCAATTCAATCAGTTTTATTCAGTTTTGTTGTTAATGAAACATGAGTTATGAATGCAATATCAATTGTCATAAGTCATAATACTATTTGACGTGAATCGTTGGGCCGATTTCAGCGCGATAAAAGACAAATGGCGAGTGTATGCCAAAGCGTTTTTGTCGTTTGAAATTAGCATGCTTTCCAGTATGAGCAGCGACCCATACATATGCTCCCCCATCGTTAGTTCAGTATGTCCCTTTTTACCCTCGATAAAGTTGAATGGGCGCGGTGATGAATA